>JAOVYW010013437.1:13124-35434 GCA_025775045.1 Hiodon tergisus | reverse complement strand
GAGATATTTACACAGAAAGATTTTTTTTTAACTTAAATGCTTTTTTCCGAACAGTGCCTCTAACTGGTAAAAAAAAAAAAAAAATGCAGTTTTACAGCAGCTCTATTTCCTTCTTCGACAGCCAGATCGATCGCCTTTAACTTGAAAGCTGCTTCATATGCATTTCTTCGTGTGTTTTCCATGATGAGGGGGTGTGCATGAAGCGCAAAATGACCGATCTGAAGAATTTAGTGTGAGTGCGTCTGATTTAATTCGAACAGTTTAATTGGTCCACTTTGACCTGTTTGGTAATTTCATTGGTCCGATGTGACGAGGGTAAATGTTTTGGCGGCATGTTGCTCGTTAGCCCGTACTCACACTGAGGACTCTCTGAGTAATAATTTCCTTCTGTAGCACGCCTGGGCATGCAAGCCCCAGGTAAAAGTAAAGTAAATAAACAGTAGAAGAAAACTAAAACATTTGTGCTAGAAAAAAAACCAGAAAAAAAACTTCATCCACATCACATGCGATATTGTCTTGAGTTAGGCATCATGGAAAATATTGCCCTGGTCATTAGGGATTGGTCTGTGTTGCCACCACGTTGTCCTGGGACGTTGATGATGGCACGGTGTCCAATGATATTTCTGCCACGGCCTCGTCCACATATATTAGCTTACGATGCACCGCATCTGCTTCTAGTTCAATGACTCTGAAGGAGACAAGACAAAACAATGTAGCACAGTACGAAAATACAGGGGTCAGTCAATATGATGTGGCACCATACACTTCCAGATCCAGGACCAATGATAGGATAGTATAGCTTACCTGCACATATTTATATCTCAGTTGTGTTACAGGGTCTGAGTTTCTTTCGAAATGTTTACAGTTTTGCTAGAAGTGTGTTATTAAATTGCAAACTGCTTGTAAAGCAGTGAGTTGTGTTTACAGTTTAGCAAAAAGAGTGTTATAAAAAAAAAGCATTAAAAAAAAAACTGTAAACACCAGTTTCCATACATGACCCCCTTCACAAAACCAGCCTTTTCCAGTCTACCTCTTCTGTCTTTTAGCCTCTAAAAGGCATTTTTACCGTCTTTTTCATTTCTGGCACCTAAGTGGGGGTAAGACGAACCATACTCAGGTGCGCAATGGCACCTCCTCTGGCTACATCGGCAATGCAGTGGCGCCTCTTCTGGCGTGGTGGCAGGTGCGATGGTGTTCCCTCTGGCGGCATCGTTAATCTTGCATGAGAGGTTCTGCTTGATGACATTAACTACTGGAATATAATGGCCCACACACCATTGACTGACACAGCTAGATCTAATCGTTTGTTTGTTTGTTGAACTAAACGGCCAGTGTTAAATTTTTAGTGTCTCCAGATTTTCATTCCAACTCACCTTATGATTGTTTAATTGGAGTCATTATTTGGATGGTTTGGATTAATCAGATACCAGCCGAAAGCTAAAAAAAACCTGCATACACTGTGGCTTTCCAGGAACAGGGTTGGCCACCAACCTCTGCTTTAAAGAACAGTACAAAAGCATAATTTGTGTTCTGACAACTTACTTTATACTAGAGGTTCAACATCTTCACTGGTGCTGGTTTTCAATGAGGACACTTTAAGCATGTGCTCCATCTCCCATGTTCTGGATCAAAACACTGAGGATTTTGTTTGAATTCCAAGAGTTTTATTTTTCCAGCAATCATAATCTTTAATTATCCCTTTTTTATCCAATTGTGCTAACGTGTCTCGGCTCGTAGTTACGAATCCAGCCACCACACAAAGGAAGGGTGAGGAAGTAATAAAATCAATAATATTACCAATTGCACATTGCAAACTGCACAGCCTGCATAAAAGGTTCAGCACTGATTGGAGGAGAGGCACATCCCTCTCAATGACACTGCCTGCCTGCCAGTGCTGGAGAAGCCAACAGAAGACACTGATTTGCTGACAGAAGCCCCAACGACGCTATGCCAGTTTTGTGCCGCTGCTCTGCTGTCCTGGTCACAATAGGAAAATTACATGGATCTGGATTCAAACCTTTCAGTTCATAGGGCTCAGTTTGCACTCAGGTGAGCACTTTTGCCATCTGAGCCACTCTGGAGACAATCTCCAGAGGTTCTCAGAGTAAAATGCACGACTCGTTCCCTGGGCTGAGAACCTAGGCAAAACCCACTTCATTTCCATTCCGGACCTTACTAACCGTTACAGCCAGGTGCCCCTGTTTCTATGCTTGAATAAAACATAAACTTAGATCCATGCAGTCAACATCTGTATCAAAGGAAAAATCGGAAGACCTTCTGTATGTTTCCTGAGAAAGAAAAGTTGATGACTGGTCCAGTTCTGAAACTAATTATAATAAGCAGCAGAACTTTTTTAACAACCATGTCCTTCTGTTTCTGTCACTCACAACTCCCAGAAGAACCAGCCCATTTCCCAGAGCAGTCTCGCATATGTAAGATTTCTGATTCTTTCCTTACAAAATTGTCAAGGTTCCAAGCAGCCTTAAGTACGATTAATCCGTTGAATTTAGTGTGCACTGAAAATAAGTTCAAACTCCATGGGCATTTCTTTATGTATATATATACTTACTATAAAACAACCATCCTCGAATTGTAAATAACAATAGTGGTTATAACTAAGTAAAAATAACTATAGTTCCCACCTTAATTCAAAACTTGCAATGATACTGTGGTAGGCAGAGGCGTAGGTGTAGGTGCGCAATTTTCCACCAAATTGTCGTGAAAGAAACAATTTATCTTCTTGACTGAGAACACAAGTCTTGGTAAGCCAAGCAAAAATCCGAACCCCCCGGAGTAGTGTAAGCTCAAGATATGTTTCTTAAGCCCACCCCAGATGAAACAGTATATCCATTGACAATTCCCTTTTGATGTTCCTTCTAGAGAAACAGTAACTGGAAAAATAGGATATAGTCCTACTTCTCATCCCATGCCTAATGAAGGAAGAGAAAGGAAAGTAGGAAGTAGGAATCTTTCCATTAATTATACTGTTGCAGTAATGATGCTATGTAACTTTCTCTCAGCTAAAACACTGCAAGTAAATACATAAATGAAGTAGCTTTAAAAGATACTACGACAAGACCAAGGCTTTCACCTTCATCAAGGGGGAAAAGGCAAGCAGCTGAAATGAATGCAATAAGATAGGACATACCCCAGAGAGGAAAGGCAGAGAGTGGGAGAACAATTGAGGTGGACATGCCTTGTCTGTGTGGGAATTGTCATCCTAAGTTGACAAAAAAATCAGACACTGGAGTGCATTTACCTGACGGGAATTGTCCTAAACATAACTTAAAACCATCACATGTATTCCAAGCAGCAAGTTGAAAGAGATATTGACATTTACGGCAATAAAAATACTGGCAAAAGACAAAAATTCATCCTACGACCACCGAGATTTCCAAAACAAAAGGCAAAGTTAGTGAGCTGCCCCTACAGGGTCTAGATTGATCTTGGCCTGGTTGAGTGTAGTGGGCCAGTCTATTGATCGGTGGCAATGATTATATACCAGGCAGGTATAAACATAATCAGGGCAAGACTGATTGGATCTGCTGGAACTCAACCAGGCTTTATTCACTCCTAATTGATTAGATAGGCCTGTTCTGTGCAGTCCTGTGACGAGACCACATAGATCAAACATAGCAGAACACTGTGTTAGGTTTCACAGGGGAGGAAAGGAGAAACACTGGGAGAGGCTACAGACACTTTGCCAGCAGCATACGTCAAACTCAGACCAAAAACCATCTGACGAAGAGATATGTGTCTGGCAGAACGAGTGGGTTAATAGTGTGGCAAGCTTTTTTTTGTAGTGAATTCCTTATAGCAATGTAATTGGGATCAGTGGTGAACACCTGTGTTGACTGTATTACTTCTGTGTCTACAGTGTTAATTCTTTGTTTAGTTTATTGCTCGCATGCAATGATGTAGACTGTTATTGCAAGTGCCCGTGAACCATGGCACCTTTGTAAGTCACTCTGAATAAGAGTGTCTGCTAAAAGACTAAGAAATAAATGTGGAAAACCAGGCATTGAAATTATTCTGTTGGCAAAGGGTAAGTAAACCTGCCTCCATGGATAAGCAAGCACAACTAGGCGGCAGGTCTCCTCAACTACACCACCAAAGAGGGTCAGCTTATACTGGACACTGATAATTTAAAACCCACAGCATTGGGGCAGTCCTTTGCCAATTTCAGCGAGGTAAAGAAACGGTCTGTTGTTCGCATCTCACACTTACTCATCAACGTTATTGTGTTACTAGATGTCACTTGCTGTCTTCTGAGTTGGAACTTCCATGTTTGCACAGACCAAAATAGCTTTACCTGGCTGTTTCGCTTTGAAAAACCAAAAGGAAGGAAATGAGCCAGTGAAAGAATATGATCGAACAGAGGAGGTTTCCGCCATTCCGGTGCAGTCAACACAGTTTCTGTGATTGCTATCAACAGAAAGATATTTTGTAAAAACTACCATGCCAAGGTTGCTCCTACTTCTAGAAGCTGCATCACCAGTGGGCACCCCTGGACTTGATGCTTTTGGGTCCAATTCCTTTTATCAAAGTCTATAAATAGACACATCTTATTCATTATTCACCAATTCACCCACTGGGCCAAGAAATTTCCAGTTCGTGAACAGGGAGTAGAGACGACTGCCAAAAGAATGATATCTTTATTAAAATTTTTGCTTCGGGACACCACTGGAGATCCATATGGATTCAAAGGGCAGAAAAACTTTGGGAGCGCCTTGCCAAAGTCTTTGTCGAAGTCTGTCTCGTATTAAATAAAAAGACAATCCAACAATTAACCAAAATGGGATAATAATTACACGCTCTAGAAGATGATTGGGTGTTCTGTGGATCATGATCAGCACAATTGGGATGAGCACTATTCACTACTGCTAATTGCAGTAACATTCACTCAACTGCATATTTCACTTCAAGTGAGCTGATGTTTGGCAGAGAAGTCGCAAGACATCTGGCTACAGACAGAATAAGCCTCCCACAAAGGAAACAATGCTCCAGAGTTTGTTCAGGAAGCTCATCAGGTTGCCCAGCAAAACTTGGGAGCAAGAGAGAAGCCCTACCAAGTAAGTGACCTAATCTATGCCAATATCATTTGCATAAAGTGACCCAAAACATCAGGCATCATGGTAAGGTCCTTCAGTCCTACTCCAGTTTTCTACCGAGTAAGGGAATGCCAGGGTAAAATTGTTCTGCACCATGATCGCCTTACAGCCATTCGGCAATGGCCACAGTCCTTTACAGATGACTTACGCATCAGTTCACACACCCGAACAAAAATCCCCACTGAAAGCCCAGCAGACCTTCCAGCAGACCTTCCAGCAGACCAACAGTCTAAGATTTTCTGAATTGTGTCAGCCTAATGCACAATGATGTCATCAGGCCAAGAATCAGTCTACACACCTGGGAGAATCCAGCAGTGATTTGGATATTACAGAATGATAAATACTCACACTAAGGGGGCAACCTAATCTTATTTCTAATTGCTACATGGATAAGACACTTTATTATTGCTGTTTAAATCCTGTTCATTAATAACAGATTAATGCAGAAGCATGGCTAGGGGGGTAGTGTTGCAGAAGTTCTGTTGTCTGTCAAGCTATTTTACTTTAATACGAGAATTCTCTGTGTTTAGCCAATTGAATTATTTTATTATGGTTACATCATATGCTGCAGGGCTTAATGCCTTCAATGTTTACTGTGTTACTTTTATGTTTAGTTTAGTTTAGATTACTTGCATGCTAAGATGAAGAATTTTTTTTTTCACTCATCAGCGCTGGGCCAGAGCCTCATCCCTTGTGCATTTAGTTTGTATTTATTCACCTATATCTGAATAATAAATCGGCCTTCGGAAGTCCAATTTAGTGCAATTTATTCATGCCTTCTCTCCATGCCTCCGCCTTGCCAGACAGAGAATATGACAATACAAATAAAATGAAAAACTAAAGGAAAATTACCGTCTACATTTAGGATATAGCCTGCTTTGGATTTGTAGCCCTACAATGGAAAACTATTTCATTCGAAATTGCCTGTAGTCTTTAGCATAAACTGTGAAGCAGTCACAGCAGGGATTTCCTTTCTACGCCTGACCATTTATAAACATGGTAACTATGGCCTACATTCTGACTAATCCAGGTGCTTTTCTTATGAGCACCAATTTGTTTACGTCCATTTCCTGAACTAATAAAAGTTGCCTTAAATACAGGATTTAGTTCCTTTAAATCATTCCTCTGCCGGTCCCAGACAGCACAACCAAATTATTGATCACAACAGCCACACCTTTGCTACAGCCTATTTTGGAACCCCTTCACTGTTTTAAAATGAAACGCGTTTAATCAGCCACTTGTGGATTGTATCTAGGGCACACTGCTTTTGCTTCTGAATGAATTCCTTGGTGAACTTATGCATCTAGTTTTCAGCTTTCTTCATTACTACAAAAAAATCTCATTTGAAAAACAAAGCACAAAGGATGATGCACAAATCTTGTAAATATCACAAAATATCCCGCTACCTGGCATGCTATTATGCAAGTAAAATAATTAGTTGGAGAAAAAACACAAGACAGAGTACACCAATAGGAAACATTTTTAGTTTTGCAAGACCGAGATGTTCACAACATTCATTATTTTCATTTTAATTCCAAACATAACCCAGAAATTAAATTCAGTGTCTTGGTTATGCAACCAATCGAGGTGCAGTGAATAATCCTGCTATTATAAATATAGTAACAGTTTCACAGTAACTCAATGGCACTCTGACAAGGAGCAAGGCCGAAAAGTCTGAAATTCCCTTGAAGAAATGCACACAATACAAATAGTTAATAATAAAATACCGTTCAAAAGTTTGGGGTCACTTAGAAATATCCTTGTTTTTGAAAAACAACTATTGTAGCTGGAAACTTCTGATTTTTAATGGAATATCTACATAAGCATACAGAGGCCCATCATCAGGGGCAATCAGTCCAGTGTTCCAACGGCACGTTGTGTTTGCTAATCCAAGTTTATCATTTTAAAAGGTGAAATGATCATTAGAAAACCCTTTTGCAATTATGTTAGCACAGCTGAAAACTGTTGTGCTTTTTTTTAGAAGCAATAAAACTGGCCTTATTAAGACTAGTTGAGTATAGAATAGCTAGAATCATAGCAGGCAAGTGAAGTGTTACATAAGCTAGTGAGTAAAATAAAGGATTTCACAGCCATTAAGCTTCATATCAGGCTTTTAATGAATGTGGGGAGAATGACATCAGTCAACAGCAGAGTGATTTAATAAAAATTTTTTAAATGAGCATGGACACTACCTTTGTGTCTAAATGTTTCTGCTGGTCTGTTTATTTTGAGGCGCTTTTTAAAAATAGTTAATTTAAGTCTTCCGAGGGCATTTATACTGCCTTTCCACTCACACTCAGATTGCAGTGAAAGACGCAAGAAAATTCCCATGGAACTGTGTGAGCTTTGGCACTTCACATTCACTTTTAACACTAGAAAAGCCAAAAAAAGAAATAGTATCCAACGGCAGATGACACCCTCCAAGAACACCGGCTAGTAGCTGTTACGACTCAGCGTGATGTTAAGTGATTAAAAACAGCATTTCATAAATCAAGTTTTTTTCTCTGTTGCTAAATAAGATTTCATGAAGCAGCAGTCCACAATGTAGTTGACAAAAAAATTGGTGTGCACACCCGGTCAAGAACTACAGGAAACGTCTGATCGCTGTAATTGCAAACAAAGGTTTCTTTACCAAATACTAAGTTCTGTTTTTCTGATGTATCAAATACTTATGTCATGCAATAAAATGCAAATTAATTATTTAAAAATCACACAATGTGATTTTCTGGATTTTTGTTTTAGATTCCGTCTCTCACAGTTGAAGTGTACCTATGATCAAAATTACACACCTCTACATGCTTTGTAAGTAGGAAAACCTGCAAAATTCGCAGTGTATCAAATACTTGTTCTCCCCACTGTGTATACTTGTTGTTGTTAATATAATATTGATAGTGGTATTTTAAGATACCTTTCTGAATTAGATGGCGGAGGAAACTTTTCCTTTAAACACAGTGATGAATATTTGGCTTACCTATTTTCTGTTAAGAGTATTTTGCAAGAGGAACACAGTGAATTTGGAGCATAGCATATGTATAATATTTATCTAATGTTTGTATTTAGCCTTAGTTAAGATCTTTACAGAAAACCTTTAAAATTTTGAGTAGGAAGTCAAATATTTTTACAAATTGTTTTTTTATTTAAATTTTTAATTTGTGAAATTAATTTTCCTTTCCTAGCGTTGACCCAGTAATGGAAACCTGTCCATTTATGGCAACATGAAAATATATTCAAGAAAAAAGTTGTTTCTAAGCCACTTCTAATAGTGTTAATATTAATCCTTGAGCCCTATTTTAAGCAGCCCAATGTCATTTAACCTGAAATGAAGAGAAAACAGGCGCATACATTACAAGTTAACTCCCTGAAAATAACAGCGTGGGGATTGTTAAATAATCAACCAGAATGAACCCAGCCATCCATCCCTTTAGGAGTGACACAGACAAACTCAGACTCTACAGTGTATTGCTGCGCATCCTTCATCTAGGTCATTACAGCAAACCTAAACGCATGCCCGTACATCCCATCTCTATGAAGTAGAGATTTAAATAAGACAGAACGTCAACTTGAGTAATATTGACAGAAATCAGAAAATGTCTAGAAACCAGTGATATGCAACTTAAAATAGCCTCAATACAGCTTATTGCCCCTAGATCCCATCCCCTTTTTGTTTTTTCAGCTTCAAAGTATTTCATAATATAATATGTCTTGCAGATGTTTGATTTTAAACAAACACTAAATAGACTAAAGAAGGCTGAGAGTGATGGACGAACAAGTTGTTTTGTCTCTTCTGCGATACATTGGTGCCACTGCATTCTGCCTCAGGTAATGTGGGTCTGTCTCTGGTTCATATTATTTTATATTTTAAACTTAATAGCATTGCATTCAGAATTTTTCCCAAATTAATTTTATATATCAGTATCATTTGGAGTAAGAGAACATGGTAATATTACTGTTAATTTACATTGAACATCAAAATCAATGCGTACCAAAAGTATTATCTATTAAAAGATTAGATTTCCCCAGACACTGTTCTTATCATGACAGAAAAAAATTTACTTTCAAATCAAACTTTGGGACTTCATGCGCTACTTTGTTTTCTGAATTCAGAAAATTTGTAGGGGTCAAGAACAAATCCCCAATGGATCTGAAACATCTTTCAAAACCACTAGTTTTACAGCAAGTTGGTCGCTGAAATGCACAATGGGACTTCTGTTGAACGTGGAGACATTCATAGGGCATAAACTGACCTCAATACTTTCTCCACAACGGCAACCGACGGATGAACCCAGCACAACTGTAACTTCTCGATGTGGAATAAAACTTAATCTTTTAGATTTTTTGTCTGGTTAAAGGTTTTTTCCCTTTTTGATGATTTGATTACTTTATAACATATTTTATTATTTAGCTATTTGTCAACAAAAGTAGGCCCTCGTGTGCCACGTTTACCTTGCCGTCTACGTTTTCAGAGTCAGCCGTTTCACTAAACAGCCTGTCACCTTGACGTACTGAATAAATACATAATTCAGCGATTAACCTAAACAACATGGGGTTGTTTCTGCCAGCTGTCTCCTAGTGAGCAGAGCTTTTTTTTTATAGAGAATTAATTAGAACGGTTATAATTGTTTCATATCAACCAAATTAAATTTTATTTAATTTGCCATAGTTCCTGCCTTCTCCACATCACCTGAAATAATTTGACTTAAAGTGTACGTAAGTAATTGTGTTTGTGTTGTTACTGTCTCAATGTAAAACAGAAGTCACCAGCTCATCAATTGTTTAAAATAATACAGGTTCCTATTATTGATGACACCAGACAACCACCCACGGTTTTAGACAAAACGTATGAGGGGGGATGAGGCAGCCTTGCTTCTGAAGTGACCAGTAAAACACATGTGAAATTAGGGTATATTGCCTTGTTTTCACCAGAGTTGCACTTAAACAGCTTCCTAATCATCAATTTTCTGTGAAAAAACAAACTTGTTACCAGAGATCTGGGATTTTTGCGGTATTAAAGTGTGAATTAACACTACACCAATGCTACTGTGATTTAGCTGCTCCACTACACTGAGTCTACTCATGCACCATGTGAGTGACAATCTTATTTTCTCTTACTTCTCAGAACTGATTTCAGACTTTACAGAAAACAAGTGCATGGTAATAGGGTTTATTGCACTGGACATGGAATAAAAATACCTCAAGACACAATTTAATTACTTTCGAAACTCTTCAAACCACAGAACGACTGAACCTGAAAGCATTTAATTAATGGCATTTAAAAATGTGTAAGATCAATTAGAGGGCAAATAGCAGATTGTGCCGGTGTGAGATGAACTAACAACTCAAACAAGTAAAATTGAATTAATTAGTAAGCTAGCTATATTAAGCGTATTCCTGATTATTATTAGTATTAGCTTGGAGAAATTAGAAATTAAAGAGTTGTTTTAAATATATGTACCAGATTGTGGCAGATCGAGTTTATTGCTGAGGCTGCATCAGCTATTGCCTGTACACTCGCATTGCTGTGTAGGATATATATAATTTATAAAAAAATAAAATTAAAATTAAATGCATTCCATTACACCGAAAACAAAAAAATACCCATAAACTTACTCTGTTTTTGAATTGCAAAAAACACAGGTCTGTCTTCTTTTGAAGATCCACGGGTTCAATGCCCGTGGGTGTTCAAAGCAATCCATGTTTCGAATTTCAAACATCTTGTTCTTTACAACCAGTGTACGAGCACCCATCCTCCTGGAACATACAGCACCTGGTATTCCTAGGTGGCTTCCCATCCAAGTACTAACCAGGCCCAGCCCTGCTTAGCTTCTCGAGATCAGACAAGATTGGGCATAGTCAGGACGGCTAGGCTGTCAGATCAGTGTACAATTTATTTATAAACACTTTCTTAGTATTATGCATCATGACGGTCATTTGCTGGTAAGCTCAATTCTATCTGCACTCAGCAGCAAGCAAAAACATTTTAAATAGTTTTATAGCAAAGAATCTATCATGGTTTCAAGCTAGAAAAAAATGATAAAAGTGCAATAGCAAAAAGAGGAGAACTTGACGCATGGGCATCAGTCCAGGAAATAGGATAAAACAGGAGAGCAAGGACAGACAAACAATACAAAAGGTTAAATATACACTGTAACCTTTCTGCTATGTGCCAGAAGAGAGCCTCAAGGAGCAGGATAACCAGTTCAGTTCAGCAGACACCATGCTTAACAGACGGCGAAGCAGGCATGAATGTGTTGGTCATCCCACACCATAGTCTAAAAAAAATGGACAAGTGCGGGTATGATGATGGACTTAAGGAGTTCCGCAGTCCCTGGTTCTATGTAGTGTTTTTATAATCACCTAGGATCCCCAAGTGAGCATCCACTTGTTTCATGGGAAGGCCCAGTTGAAAGAGTACACAACATTAACAAGGATGTTTATCTGCCATAAAAAGATGGTAAAGTCACAGATACCTCAAATGTTCGCACTGGCAAATACAGATTAAATGACCATGTAATGACAGGAAATGCATTGTTTTTTTATGATTAAAAAGCCGATAACTCCCTTTGCAATGCTTACTCAGCCAGATCAAACTCCTAGGTAGTGGGAATGTGAAAATCCCAAGGCAGATTGTGCTTCAGCTGTCCACAAGATAAGAAACTGATTAACCTTGGGGCAATCACACACAACCAACATCTTAGCCGATGTCTGTTCGACACACTCCATGGTAATGTCTCTTCTGCATTGTACAAAACCGCTTTTAAGTCAGTCATTGTAGTGGTCTGCTTGACAAATTTGGCATCGTTTCAAAGCACTGGATGTATTCTGTACAATTTTAGAACCTAAATATGTAGTTTTGTGTGTGTGTGTGTGTGTGTGTGTGTGTGTCTGTTTAATTAGAAACAGACGTATAGACACAATGCATGAATGTAAAGGTCACACTGTATGTGAATTGAGTCAATTAACAATTTAAACAGATATTTAACATCCTAAAATGATGAACGATAACCAAAACACAGCAAAAGAAAATTAATTCTCTACATCTTATCATTAACTCATAACACAAGCAGCTGAGCAAAGCACCAGGTTTTCTTGTGATATGGACGGGCAATGATATGTTAATAATCCGTGCGGTAAACGTGCGAGGCAATTTGCAATGACAGTTTATCTTTCATCCCTTATCACGAGGTTACATGGCAATGCCCTAGAGAGACAACGTGACAATCAAATGGAGTTTTTCAAACCTCACAAATGGCTACTTGAAATGCTTCGGATCCCTTGATGCCAGATGCCAATCATGCATCAGGGTTCATCAGGATCACCTGCACATGCAGAGTGGAGCTCTCTCACCCGTTCGTGCGGTGACTCATATCATCCAAGACAGCAGCTCTTTGTCTTACCGACCTTTCGTTCAGTATGACAAGGTCTTACATTGGAGGAAAAACATCTGTCAGAGACATTTGCTTTTAAACCACAGATCCAATTGTTTTCTCTTTGCTTTTAATAATTTGCCAATTAGATGAGGTCTCAGTGGTTGGTAAATCAGAAATGGGAAAACCTTCTGTTTAACAGCTTTATTGTTTGCTAAGGTCAAGCGCTGGTTTCCCTTTTAATTAGTTAAGCAACCAAACCAGCACCTTTGTTCACTGAAAGGTATCCTTTCAGTCCTTTAAATTCATTTTTTAGTGAAAGTAACAGAATTACACAAGGTAAAATTACTTACACCCACACAGTATTTCTCAGGCTTCTTACTCTAATCCTGAGAACACTACTTTTGCCTGGCCTTTCCTCTCTATTATTTAGAGGTAAAGAATAGATTATCTTCCTATTATCTTTTCTGCTATTCCACAGCTCAGTGGCGCAATTTCTATGCCTCGGTTAAACAGCTTCCCAGTAAGCAGTGTTGTGTTTGCTGAAGGCAAGAGAACACTTTCACTTAAGTGAGAAAATAGATATGTGCCCACATACTAAGATCTTGTTACCAGTGAATAGTGAGTTTCTTCAAACGTGTTGGTCTGGAAATACAAAACCTAGATTTTTCCTGAAGTCCAAATAACAAACCAATTGGGGTGTATATATGCTCCACTTCTCATTGTTCTGGTGGAGCTTAAATCCAGACTAATACCTAACAAACCTGTGGATGTCTAATAATTAATTCCATGACCCTTATGCAGAAGATTACACTGAACTCAGATAAAGGCTTTTTCAGCAAATCTTTGCCTTGAGAACAAATCGGAAGGTTAAGTCACCTCTGCACAGCTCCTTAATGAGAAGCTTCGACAGACAGCGAACATATTATACATCTGCCAAGAATCTCCAAATGAACAAAATTAAGGAATAATGCATGCGTCTGCAATACAGGCACACAAAAAAATTATCACCAGAATGATTTCCATCATGGGGAAATAGATGGCAATATTCTCTGGGTATAAGGCTGGAAATCCACACTCTATCCTTATTATGCATGGGATATGTGAGGCAACATGAGGGCTTTAGGTATTCACTTGTAAACAGTGTTAGCATTGAGGCTAATATAAGCTGGTGAGGCTTATCTGTGACAACAAGTTTGTTTGGCATCCCACTCGCTGAATTGCTGCCACCGATTGCTATTCAACGATCCAGTCACACAAAACACAAAACAGGCCCGGTGGGGACATCCAGTCTCACTGCGGTGGGAGCCTCCCCTTCAGCTCCGCACTCCCAGCTTAGCCTAACTCACCCTGGGTCGCAGAAGACACCACTGGGGGATATGACGCATATGCCTGTGCCATCTGGAAGGAGGGTTTAAATAAGCTCTCTCGAAAGATCCAACCAAAGCCAAAAAATGTTTAGTTCTTACTGAATCTTGGGCCAGAGGAGGAGGAATAATGGGCTTAAACAAGCTTTTTGTCTTATGACACATTTCATTTTTTTCAGTGACAAACCATTCGAAAAGTTGGGTTTTCATTCTACATTTCCTATAACATTTCCCAAAAATAATTTTATGAATATTATCAGGTCTATCAAAGACAATATGTTTAGAAATGGTAGAATAGAATGGAAAGCATGGTTCCAGTGAATGGAAGGCCTTCAAGGACAACTTGTCAGGATGGCACATACATGGAGGTGGGAACAGTGCGTCCAGTAAGGTTACAGGGCTACTTTTACAGTTCAAATAAATGCTCACCAAAAATATTCAAAAACAGGTCCTTAAACCATTTTTGCGTAAATGAAAACACCTTTTAAATGACATAGCCCTGGGAAAACCACCTCTTACTTAACCACCAAAATAAACATGCATGTTTTAATTTATTTTCAGCTGTGGTTAAGCACATTCATCACTGTTAAAAAATATATAGATAACATACATTGACTCCAGGGATTATTGGTAGGGGGAAAATATTGTCACTTTTTTTAGAATGAGACGCATCTGGGACTAACACCAAATTAACGAGAAATTTTAAAACAACACCATCACTACTAGGGGATGCTCAAGAGCTTCAGAGGGGAATGACACATCTGGTGTTATGTATCATGCTCAAATGATGCAAACTCACACCATATTCCACTATACAAACTCTCCATATTCCCATGTAAAAAGATACTTGTGTCTCTGTGGAAAGTAAACACTAAGAAGGGTGAAACGGCTGAGAAGAATCCTCACTAGTTTTAGATTTAAAAATAAACAAACAAATCACTGGTTAAAACATTGAAATGTACTGGAAATGCATCTACAGAAAAATAAATTGCATGGCTTCAAGTAAAAAATGAATGAGTATTGCTTCAGAAACACTTTTAGTAAACCCAAACATAAAAGGGGTGAGTTTTCCATAAAGAAAATCAATTCCACCAATGTAGAAGAGCTTTCCTCCAGATCCACCCGTCAGTTGGCCCATAATGGTAATGTGTTGCTCTATTTGAATATGACTCCCCAAGCTGATATGTCACGTAATCCCTAATGCAGCCTGGCCTTCGAAACGGCCAATTGCAGACGACAGCATGCTTATTCACTTTGCAATGCTTTCTGCTGGGGGGCATGAGCTGTCTCAGGGTGGGAAGGAAAAGTAATTTCCAGATTGTAATAAAAGGACACGCCAAAAAATGAGCTGTTCTCTTGTCGATCCATATCATAATTTGACGGGAGAAGGGCAGAGGCCGATTTGCCGTCCCCCAGTTTTGATGCATCTGTCTGGGCTGCCGGAGGAACTGAGCCTTGCTGGGGATCCTTTGAAGCATAGAAAGTTGACACAATCTATCAAACCCAGCCCAGGACTCTCTCCCTCCCAAGCTCTGCTCTCTGCTCTGCTGCGGGGTTTGGGTCAGCCAGTCTTTGTGTCTCTCATGCACCCAGGAAGCTCTCTCACTACTGTAGATGACTGCAAATGCAGCCAGTGTTTGTCCACCTATCTTAAACAACCTCTTCAAGTCTATATTAAAATCTGTACCCAAGATTCTGAATATGCGTGCTGATTTTGTGAATGGATTGTTCACAGGGGCATCAATGTTTTATTGCGGTATATTTTATATTAACTTAAAAGTATGCTGGTTTAACCCGACTTAACGATGACAAAGTACACTGTGCCAGGCAAGGTTAAATTTGAAATATAATCACTACCAATGAATGAGTGTTTCTGGGAGAGATATCCATTCAGGAATCAAATAGCCTGGGTCATTTTAAAATAGCGAGCATGTGGAAAACATTACAATTCTATTAACAACTATTACGCTATTACAATATATTGAACTACTTTGTTACATACATCAAGTAAAATGAAGCTGGACAGCTTGCAACAGAAGAGAGAATATTTTCATTAAGAGGCTGTTTGGGTGGGACATGAGTATATTATTTTCATTTTAAAGATTACCACGTGCCACAATCCATTTTCATTATTCCATCAGCCGAAACAGCCATAATAGGAATGCATAATATATTGTGTCAGTGTCCAGGTGTCACGTGGTAGAACCCTCTGCATTAAAAACCTATTCCAATGAAAAACAAGCACTAATGTGTGGCCCAAAGGTACAGTCCATTTTCATAACAAATTACCCAAGAGAACTAATAGCTGTACTACTTCAGCTCCTTAGCCAAACAAGGAGGGCCCGGAGCTCAGGAAAAGAAGCGTTTGAGCGTTTAAGCAGTCTTTTGGTGGAAAGGCCAGACCACTGATTGGATATCGATCCTTCGGGATATTCAGTCCCCTGTAACAACATTTCTCTTAAAATTGCATAACAAAGAGACGTGTGGTAATGTGGAAGTTCTTCTTCTCAGGCAGCAATAGGACACACCCCAACAGCTTCATGCTTCCACCTGGGTCAAAGTGCAACCATACCATCAGAGTCTCACACACACACACACACACACACGTTCCCTACAATTAACTCCCTAAAACAGAAGGCATAGTGTGAAAAGACGCCTAAAAAAAGGGAAATGAATGAAACTGCGCTGACGTTCTGCATATAAAAGAGTGCTGATGTTCAGCTGCTCACTGCATGCTTTACCTTAAAATGCAGAGGAACTTGTGAGAAATCAAAGGGAAGAACAAACTAATATTAAAGAATGATTGTTTGACTAATGATTCACACAATTAGAGGAATGTAATGTTTGCCTAATGTGAAGTATATTTTAATTTACATATAATACTTAACCTAATGTAATATATTATCACACGTTATCACACTTTAATTACATACTGAGCTCCCCACACAACCTATATACAGTCACAACATAAAACTTTAAATAACATTAACATAGCAAAAGGTAAATGGACACCCCTTCAACTTAGTGGATTTGTCTGTTCTAGCCACACGCATTGTTAACAATCTCCATAGACAAACATTGGCAGTAGAATGGCCCATACTGAAAACCTCAGTGACTTTTAACAAGGCACCATAGGATGCCACCTTTCCAATTCAGTTCATGAAATTTCAGCCCTGCTAGAGCTGCCCCAGTCAACTGTAAGTGCTGTTATTGTGAAGTGGAAACATCTAGGAGCAACAACAGCTCAGTCGCGAAGTGGTGGGCCACTCAAGCTCACAGAATAGGGCTGCTGAGTGCTGAAATCTGCAGCGGGTAAAGATCTGTCCTTATATTCACTACCGAGTTACAAAATACCTCTGCAAGCAAAGTTAGCACAATAACTGTTTGTCGGAAGCTTTGTGAAATGGGTTTCTTTAGTCGAGCATCCGTACACAAACCTAAGATCACCATGCGCAATACCAAGCGTGGGCTGGAGTGGTGTGGATTTTAGTCGATTCTGTGCTTTCAACTTGGTACTGACGGATTCTTTGAGCTACTTCTGAAGATACTGGAAAGACTTGCTGCCCCACCGCCGCCTCCCAAACAGCATCACAGCAAAATCATCAATGGATGTTCAGGCTTAAATTCAGTGATGAGTGAATGTAGCAAAGCGGCTTTTTGGAGAGTAAACTTCTCATCTGCCTGACCCATGATAGGAAACAATAGAAGCATATGTGTGCTTGGCTTGCTTCCACAGTCCCATGCGAAAGCATTAAACTTCATTTTCAGCTGAATCTGAGAATATGCCAATTCAATGGCTTGTCAGTAAAAACCTATTTAAAAAGTACTGAGATGATTCTAGAGGATGAAGAGTCTTGGGAAAGTTCACAGGAAAGGACAGGAGAGGAGGGTAAAACGAGACAAATATTTCACACAGTAGGGCCAAGGGAAGATTAAGGAGAGCCTAATTACAGGCCTATTTCTGCCATCTATAACTTTAATCAGACTCTCCCCATTGCACAAATCACGGGAAGCTGATACAATAGAAAATCTTTAGTATAAATAAGGCCATCTTCTTCCTTTCACTCTCTACAATGACTAATGGCCCTGATTGTCCCAGTGCTGATGGAGGTCCCGGACATCCCTAAAGGAACGATGTATTTTTAAATACAATTTTAAATGTATTTTTTCCCAAATCAGTATTTGCCTAGAAATGAACATTAGACAACCCCAAACAACTGAAGTAATTAACACATATTATTAATTCACTTATCAGAAGAAAAGCATATTTCTAAATAGATTTTACATCTCCATAGTACGATTTACAGAGAAAACATTGACAAGCAGGGAGTCGAAACTGTCTAGTACTGTAGCCAAAATTAAAACAAATGTTCACGCTCAAGTCTAGCTCAAAAAAGATCTGTGGAAAACCCCACCTTGTACAAGTCTAAGAACCTTGACAGCTGATATATGACAGAGGGAATGGGAGGAAGGAGAACGTAATGTCTGCGGACCTGCAGATGTTGCAGCATATGTTTTCCAGGAGAATCTGTTCACTCATTGAGCAGTTGAGTTTTCGACAGCTCTCCATCAATTTCACCATTGGTTCTGACAGAAATGACAGAAGGGGGAAAAAAACAGAAACACAGATGAAGCAATCCATCTTCAGCTGACAGGGCTTTTTGTACCAATGTGTACAATAATGTGTACAATAATGTGTTGATTCTTTGTTCTCGTAATAACTCTGGTACTTCAAAGCTTTGGTTATAGACTTGGATTTCATGTTGCATAAAGGTTACTCCATTAAAAGCAGTGAATGAGCTCATTAATTAACCTCAGTCCTTTTTCTAAGATCATAATTATAATATTAGACAGGTGACTCAAAGAAAATGTTAATGAACAAAACAAACGAGAGGAGAAGTACCATCATTGCTCCTCTGGAAAAACCAGGAGAATAATTCCTGCATCTTAATTAAATTAGTCTCTTTATATTGAAGCTAAATCTTCCTTAAAAATAAAAAAGAAATTGTACCGGATAACTGAAGGTCTTTGGGAGGATTTTACATCTGAGGAGGTAGCCTGTGTCACACAGCTTGGAGCCACAATCACAAGCCCAGAGCTGAGCTGATGGAAAGTGGGTAGGGTTAGCTTGAAGATCTTGTGTGAAGTCTGGTTCCCCTGATTACAACACTCAGGTGCCAACAATTACAGAGACAATAATGGTGCCAACAGTGCTGGCTAAGAAAGAGAGTTGGACTGGAAAAGCCTGGTATGGTTTTTGGTTTTGATACGCCCAGGCTTGCCACATAGTCCTAATATCAAATTAAAATATTCTCATGACTATTCCATTTTATGGTTGTTTCCTGACATTATAACATTTTCTGAGATCAAGAAAAGAATCTTCAGGTTAAAAAAATAGCATACATGCCATACCACCAATCCACAGAAAAGAGCTCAGCCGGATGGAAATATGGACAAGTCAGTGTAAGCAGAACATTGTTGTATAGCACAGAGGAGTACAGAGCCTAGAAACACAACCCCAAACAGAAGCATATAGGAAAATTTTATAAAGGCTTCATCTCTTGCAACAAAATTGAGCCGCAAGATATTTGATATTTTATGGACCAAAGGAAAGCGTTTTGAAATAATTAGCCGCGATTTCTGAATAAATCCTGTGCTAAGAATTACATTGGTGCTTTCATTATTGGAATCTGCAAACTGACAGGTTGAGCAGCAAGGAACCATTATTCCTTTGCCTTCAATATTTAAAGCAATCAATTCTGACCAGCTCAATAGACTCACACAGAGCGTTTTTTGCCACCAGAATAAAATAGGTGACATTGCAAGATCCTGAATACTTCTGAGGTGACCAGTACACATGCCTGATTAGGAAAACAAACAAAAACTAAAAAGCGTTCAATTTAATAAAAAAATTACAGCGCAACGTTTTTATACAAATAAAACGTGGTGTTTGCATTATTTCTAAAAAGACCCTTTGCTCTTGCATGAAGGCAAATAAGGAAATTGTTTAAATGCATTTAAAAGTGTAGCATTAAACCTCCTAAGACCCAATTAATGAAATCACATTTTATTCGTCTACTATCAGATAGAATGTAAGGTGCAAAGAAAGTATATCAGGAGTAAGAGATATTCAACAGTGACATGGGTACAATGGGGGAATGGGGTGACATGAGAGTTTGCATTTAACTCATCTAGCATTTTCTACTTTAATATTGTTAGTTTAAATGATTGGTAAATTCAAACCTGGTTCTTAGTATAGCAGGGTTTCCTTATTTTTATTTATCTTTTGTGTGAGTCGTATGAACTGCCATAGACACACAAAAAAAAGTGTATCCTGTGTGGTACACAAAACCCCTTTTAGTGTGTCTGTGCCTCCGTGCTACTGTGTGACTTCCATCTTACACCTCAAGTACATTATTCTCCTCACCACCCAAGTAATGTCCTGTTGCTGATCGGCTCCCACTCATCCCGAAGAGCTTGACAGGATGAAATAGCTTCCCATCCCTCACCACTTGTCCAGGCATCTTTGTGTGTGGTTCGTGAGCCTGTGTTGCCAAGCAATTGAAAGTGGTAACTGTTCATCGAGCAATTATTTTAAGTGTTAAAGCGACACAATAAATGTCACTGCACTTAAACATCTTGCCTCAACGTAAATGGCTAACAATGGTCAAATTAATCCTTACATAACATAAACACGAATTTGCTGATTTTAGGTGGTTCTCAAGCAGGCAGCCAACAGATTCCTACTATATTTCTGAGGCAATGAAACACAAGTGCAGTACGGAAGCAACTCTTCCTGGCGTACGCATTTTAGAATGACAGTTTCTAAACTGACTCATAGCCGATCATGAGAGCTCACGGTTTGCCCTCAGGCAAACACAAGTCGGGACATTTTCAAAATTCTATATTTGCCACTATGGATGACCAGCTCGGTCCACCGCTCTCTTCTTCAAGCCGAGAAATGAAAAATAAAACCATACGAAGGGGGCAACGTCTGTAGAGGCCTGGACACAATCCCACTCCTTAAATGAAGGCCTGTAAGCGACAATTCCTATGTTATTCCCTTCAAGCGCCCAGCCCCAACTTACATTAATCCAATCTAGGCCAGGGATAATAAAATACGCATCAGAGTTGAGCATGGGCTGACAGCTTTCAACATAAAACGCGAAAGCTGGTCTCATGCTTTATCGTTTAAACACCCACCTGGATCAAAGCCCCTGAGGCTTAGATGATGTACCCTCAATGGTGTGGCCTTGTCTTGTAGCTGCACAAAGCCACTGCTGGCTTTCACCTGGACCCAGTGTGGGGTATTATATCCACTCAATGTGCTTGATGACCTAAGATATGTGCTAAATTAAATAATATCCTTAACTTTTCCTTAGCCACATATATTTCAGTTCTTTCCAATTTGGTAACAAGGTTGTCTGCTTTGCTCCCATGAGTTTGTACCCAGTCACGTGCGATGGGAATATGGGCCATTAAATGAGCAAAGAGAGATGGGAACAGGGAAGTTGGTTGACAAGGAATTACTTCCTTGGGGTTTTAATTTTCTTTCAGTTTTCTTCCATTCTTATAGTTTCTTTATATTTTGTTGGTGGATTCCGTTGGTTTATCCGTATGAATATCATATATTTATTTTAGTCAAGATAAATGCCGTATTTATGATTTAACTGGTGGGGCTGTGTGGCTTGTTTGAGCTTGTAAGTTTTTTAAAGAACAGCAGGCAACGGCCGGGGTCCTGTGGAGAGATCTAGAGGTCTTCAATGAGGAGGCTCAACTCTCTGTGGTGATTGCACGCATACGTACATATGTCCGTGTCTGTGCGTGTCCCATGTGACTACTGCCTTGCTACCGACTTACTTATTTTTATATTAACTATATGCACTTCTTTGTACAACTGCACTGTGCTCAATCTACAGCTGGGGAATAAAAAGTTGCCAAGGATTAGGGCATTTAGCAATTACAATATGGAGACTAATACTGCAACAAAGACGTGTCTCATTTACATTACAATGCATGAAAAAATTCTGCTAACCACACCACACAGACTGTAACAATGTCATTATGCATATAACAGAGGTTCATACATGGTTAAACTCCAGCACTAATTTTGGCCAGCAGCGCCTGCAGATCCACGATAGCAGACACCAGGCTCAGGAAATGACTGCACATTAAACGGGGCTAAGTATGAGGGGCGAAAGGGAGGAGAATGAGAGAAAGACTGAGATACCAAGATGAATCATGCAAGAGTGCATCATGCATGGCTTAAGGGGAAAATTGAGAACAGAATACAGATGGTTCGTTTTGGGGTCACCGCAGTGGCCTGAAATATAACGTTGTCATGAAAATGAAAAATTGTCATTCTAGATGCAGATTATTAAGTAAAAATGTATTATTGGAAATGGGTCCCTGCACAGTACTTTCATTTAACATTTTGTCATTTAGCAGACTCTCTTGTCCAGAGCGAC
>JAOVYW010013418.1:9727-28298 GCA_025775045.1 Hiodon tergisus | reverse complement strand
CCTTTCTGGGAGGTAAATGGCAGAAGTAGAAGCTGCGAACTTCCTTTCTGGGAGGTAAATGGCAGAAGTAGAAGCTGTGAACTTCCTTTCTGGGAGGTAAATGGCAGAATTAGAACCTGTGAACTTCCTTTCTGGGAGGTAAATGGCAGAATTAGAACCTGTGAACTTCCTTTCTATGAGGGAAATGGCAGAATTAGAACCTGTGAACTTCCTTTCTATGAGGTAAATGGCAGAATTAGAACCTGTGAACTTAATTCTGGGAGGTAAATGGCAGAATTAGAACCTGTGAACTTAATTCTGGGAGGGAAATGTCAGAAGCAGAAGCTGTGAACTTCCTTTCTATGAGGGAAATGGCAGAAGCAGAAGCTGTGAACTTCCTTTCTATGAGGGAAATGGCAGAAGCAGAAGCTGTGAACTTCCTTTCTATGAGGGAAATGTCAGAAGCAGAAGCTGTGAACTTCCTTTCTATGAGGGAAATGGCAGAAGCAGAAGCTGTGAACTTCCTTTCTATGAGGGAAATGGCAGAAGTAGAAGCTGTGAACTTCCTTTCTATGAGGGAAATGGCAGAAGTACACAGGAGGGCAGTAGACAGGAGAAAGGAGAGCAGACAAAAGATCCAGGGAAACTTGTGTATTTTATCCCAGTAGTAATATTATTTTAACTTGTTTCCCTACGTTCATTTAAACTTTTAAACTTTTTTTGTTTGTGGAAGTGAGGCTAGAATTTTCCTAGCACATGTAGAGGCATGGATTGTGGGAAACAGAAAGAGAGAACTGGCCTTGTGAGGGCCACAAGTTTGATCAGTGAGCCGGCACGGTAGCCAACACTAATCTTCCCAGTTCCCGTCAGTAAGCCCACAAGGTTGATCCAGCTGCAGGGTTGGCTCTCCACTCTGATACATCAGGGCCTCCCATACTCAGATCACCAAGAATTTTGGGTCCAGCTCACAATGCCAGCTGCTTTAAAAAACCTGGCCATTTCATGGGAAGTGCTGTCCATCCAAAGCTCCAACATGTGGATTCTCAAGCCGGGCTCAGGTGTGTGTTTCTCATTCCAGAATGATTCAGTTCGGATTCTGACTGCCTCACATCCAGACCTGCTATAGACTCATAGCCTATATCGAGACGATAGCCACACATTTGCCCAAACCTGCCTCTGCACACCAAATTCACACAGCAGATGTCACCAGTTCCAAGGTTCCTGCAAGCTCTGAAATATACCATGAAATAAAATATACCGTTAAATATGAAAATACAACCTAATGCACTGCAGAGAGGGCGTGCCTCTATAATATTTATCTTCAGTTGGCAGTTTATGTCCATTACAGCATTAGCGTACGAGTGCAGAGTAGAAAGAAACCAGCAGGGTTTAATTGCCACAGAGCAGCATGAAACTCACTGATACTGCCAGATTCTGAGGTAGACTCCAACCACGTGTGTTTCAGACACATCCAAGACAAATTGGAAACAAGATCAAATTAGGCCTTAAGTGAGGCGAGTTCAGGGCTCACTCCAACAAAACTTGACAGTAGTGTCAAAGTGGAGAACTTTAAATCATTAGTCAGCAGTCTTCCCTCTAATTGTATAGCAATGAAGCTGGCCAAGTAAATAAAAGTCTTATTAATAGATAAACAGCTTTCCGGGCCCATGGGGGAAGCTGGTGGCCCCAATCAAGCAGAGGCCTAACTTAAAACAGGGACTATAAAAATGACACACGTGTGCAGTTCTTGCGTGAAGAGTGTATCTGGTTTAGGACACGTCACCAGGGTGCACACGTTTGGTGCACATGCACAACCCTGAGAGCTGCACAGAACTGAAGAAACAGAATGGAAACAAAAAGAGAGAGGAGGTAGAATCTCCTCCACTACAAACTTGGTGAAGGAGCCAAACTAAACAGGAACACGACCTTCAGTAATCCTCCAACTCTTCTCTGCTGGCAGGTGGCTCTGAGGCCAGTTGTGCAGACAGCTGTAGAGCAGTAGCTGGCACAGGGCGGGCCTCCCAGGTCAGGGGGCTGCCCCATACATTGTGAGACCACCAATGGATTAAAGCTGTAGTTCCATCACTCACAAATGAGGTGTTAAGCATGTCTCTCTAAATGTTTCCTTAAACAAGAATCTAATAAAGATTTATACTCAAGGAGTCATCACTGAGATAATTACCTACAAACTCTGAAAATAAAATAAGCCATCAATTTTATCCAATCAAAACTTTTTTGTTTTTGTGGTGAATCACTTCTACAAGCACAATTTTTCATACATAAGATAATACTGCTACAGTAGACACAAACTTCCCTACATTGTGTGGTTTACTGTGGCGTAAACAAATTTAAGAGATATACCTACAGTCTTAAAAACCGTGCTGATGCAAATCACCAGAATGGGCTGGCTTGGCGTAAGTGCTCAGCAAACCAAAACATTCTCCCCTGTCATTGGCCTTGTGGTATAGAGCAGAGTCCGCTCACTGCCGGCAAGCCACTGAAGCGCACACAAACCAGAGTCAGCACATTACCCACAATACACTGCAGCAGATCGCAACCACCGTTCTCTTATTACCAGAATGTCCCCAAACCCCCCCAAGCAAGGTTCTGCCGATTAGACAGCCATTCATCAGGAAACTGGTCAGTCCCCTTAGCACAAGGTGGTTATGTTCAGTGAGAGACACCATGCTTCGTATAATGTGAACCAAATGTGATCTGCATTAAATGGACAGTGGAGGGAGATAAGGAAGGGAAAAACATGATTGCTTTGGGAGACTTACTTCCAGCTGGCCATTCTAGAAGCTGAAGTAGACTTTAGCATGTCAGCCAGAAGAGAGCTGGAGTAGTCCAAACATATAGCGGGATATCTCAGGCGCGAGGGAATACCTAGAGGGAAGGCACCTGAGGGCCTTGTTCCTCATGTGCGTGTGACTCAGTATCGCTTGCAATGGCCTTAAATCCTGCTTTCATTTAATTTATATTTTACTTAAATGGCATGAATATGGAAGCAATTACCGCTCCATTAAAAAGCAGTTAGTAACGTGATATAGTAACTACTGCCACCTTAATATCCCCATCATTAGGGGATATTAAATATGATGGGTCAACCAGGAGTGTCTGCAGGGAAATTAACCTTGAAAATAAATTACTACTCAGACCACAATAATTAATCCCAGATCTGATTTGAGGGACTTTCAGAGTGATAAGCAAAAAAAGTTCAGAGGAAAACACTTCAAAGACAATTTGTGTTAACTGTGAAGACAGGAAAAATAAGTAATTGTGAAATCACATAATCACAAATTTGTTCAGGGAAATGACCTAAAATTGATCTATAATATATTTGGTATTATTGTTTAGCAATCAGACCACTTCATATGCAATTTCTCCAAACTATCTCCAACATACAATATGATGCAGTTAATTTACGAAACCATACAACTAATCAGAAACATCATAACACGATCTGGCAGTTTACAGAAACCCAGTGGCCAAACTGTTATTGTCACTGTAGAACTAAGAAGTCGTTCAAACTGCTGTAGAAGCCAACACTCACTGTCCCACCCCAACCCCTTGCTCCTCAAGAACACGATGACCCTCACAAAGCAGCACTAGGGCACTCCCTTGTTTATGGGCCCATTGGAAAAGAAATGGAGGTATGTACAATACTTCAAAAAACAACTTTGCTAGTAAGACCTTTTTACCATCACACATACAACATTAAATCGAATAAGGACCAGCCCCAGGTTGAAGCAATGTTTTTCTGGCTTTCTGTAAAAAAAATGAGGTCAGCAGGTTTTAGTCTGTGTTTCTTGTATTTTGCCAGTTTCACTTGTATCTGGTGTTGAGTCACAGTGTTTGTTCTGCAGTTCAGACCAGCCAATGCATGTGTATTTAAAGAAGATTAATTCTTAAACCAAAAAAAAGAAAAGAAATTGAAAAATTGTGTGATTCTTCAGGCTCTTTGCTTTTGTATAAAGTGTTGCACATGTGTATCATTGTGCGTGTATACACACACGCACACAGCCATATATGTAAACAACTTCTCCAACAATCAGGTCTAATTCTGGTCTAGGAGAATACCTCAAACTTGACTTATGTTCTTATGCTCAAAAGAAAATTATTTTTTAAATACAGTTCTGTGGTGTTTTGAAAGGGTGTTTATTTGGTGTTCAAATGACACGACACTTAAGTCAAAGCTCCCGAGGGTGATTTGCTTTAATTCACAATTAAACTGCTAAACTTCTAGTGTCGTAACAGTTTTCAATCAAATGCATTTCACCTCATACCACAATTTTTGTACCCAAAATAAGAGAAACAGGAATATTCCACTGCAATATTAAGCAACTACCACAAAAGCACAAGAATGTTGTTGAATGTTGCATAGTGTTTACCAGTAAAAAAAACCCGCTTAATGCGCACAGGAGCCAAGTTAAAAAGGAGAAAGTGCAGGGAGTGACAGCCGAGATGTTGGTTTCCTTCAGCTTCTCCAATCGGCTCCCTGAACTCTGTACTAGCTCCAGGTTTCCACTGTGGTTCCTCGCATGACATTTTAATAAATATAGGTTGTGTCCCAGTGGTGGGTTTTAAGTGTTATGTGTGTGTCTGTTGAACAGAAATGCAAGTTTCCCTGTGGCTAAATGGAAAAAGAACGCTCTGCACATCAGAGGTTCTCTCTCTGCCTTGGAATATACAATACATTACAAACCACCAAAAGCCTCTGTGGGGCAGGCTTTTTCCACTGTGGGACACAGTGAGCTGGGTTCTCTCTACTGCAACCCCCAATTGAATCTCTAGCAAATGGGCTTACTTGGGCAGGAGTTCCCTCTACAACATGAACAGACTGCAGTTGTAATTTGAGGGATCCCATTGTAAAGGCAACCCTTGGAAACCTGTGGGCACAGCAGGGGAGGACAATCCTGATCTGGTCTAATAAAGTGATTCTGCAGTCTCTTCCCAATCTGATAATGCAATCTCACCATCAGCCTAAGCTGTGACAAAGAAAAGCAGTTAGGCTGCCAAAATCCTTCTTTGTTTTTGCATATAGGTTTTGAAGAAAAACCTGGAAAAGAACAAGCACCCACTGTTGGATCTCTGTGATGCATCCCAGACATCATAACTTAACAGAGCCGCAGCAAAAATTGCTTTGGAACCCAGATCATCTGTCAAGATGAGAGAACTGACAACCTAAACCCGTCTATCTTCTCCAAGGCCCAGCATTTAGCCTTATTATCTCCATGTATTGTGTGTTGAAGGACAACTGAAAGTTTTACTGCGCTTTTCTGTTCCCATTTACACCAAGTTAAAAATTCAGCTTTCCCATTCTACTGTTCCAGCAAAATATTCAGTATGCATGGAAGCGCTCATATAGAATATTTCAGTACTAGAGTGACAATGCATTAAGTCAGCATTTCAGCATGTCTTCAATGAGTGGTATTTTTTCTGATAAAAGTAAAGTCCTACTTTTCCAGCAAGGAATTCAGATAAGGTGTGCCAGGAGCTTTGCACTTTACTGAAACTGAACCGATGATCTCATTAACTCATGTACTCATGTACTCACTCTCCTGGTACCAGTCTCCAAATAAAAACATACTAGAGTATAACAGCAAGATCAGTGTGTGTGAGAGAGAAAGAGACTAGATTCAACATTTCCTAACCAGAGGAGAAGGTTAAACTTGTTTGCACTCTTCTCCTAGTCACTCTGATCCAGGGCAAGTTCGACTCATTTGCTCCCATTACTTCCAAGTCCCAGTTCAGGCCAGGTCAGGTTCTTACTCCAACGCTGTGGGGAAAGTGATGATGCGCTCTTGGCAGACTCAGGATGCAGGAGAGGACTGGGGAACAGTGTTCCAAGTGTCGTCTCAGTACGGAGTCCCAACTCAAGTAAGGGAATAGGGATTTCTAGGTGGTGCAGCACCATCATGGAGACCAAGCAGCTGCAGACAGGTGTCTCACACACCCACAGTCCATGGGGCATCAGCGGGCTTTGGGCAGTGTGGATCCCAGTTACTATATATCAAACACTCATTTAAATATTCATATGCCAAATAAACTATATCACTATATATAGAGTTGTCTAAGGTATAAGTGTCAATGTCTTGCATTTCTCCATCAGCAGTTGTATTTTTATACACCGGCATAAAACAATGCACCAATCCAACAGTCCAAACCACAATATTAACACAAACAGCTTTTCCTCTAGAACCAGAAGCACACCCAGCACCAGAACCGAAGACTGAACTCTGAAGACACCTTTCCCCACTTGAGGCTGTAAAAATAATCACAATTAGCAACCAATGGTGAAGGAGCTGCACAAATATAACTCAGTTACTTAAATACTACTGTGAAAACTGATTTTTTATTTATTTATAATAATTTAAATTTAAACAAGATCAGTCATTCCTCTACTTACAAAGGTAAACACGAAATGTCAACTGGACTATATATAAAAAAGCAGTTATTTTAAAGCACAATAAAACACCTTCTGTTCAGGTCTTGGCAGAGCGCCTATGTACATGAACACTACAGCAGTGTCGCCTTC
This sequence comes from Hiodon tergisus, assembly GCA_025775045.1. Lineage (NCBI taxonomy): Eukaryota > Metazoa > Chordata > Actinopteri > Hiodontiformes > Hiodontidae > Hiodon > Hiodon tergisus. The sequence goes on along the minus strand of JAOVYW010013418.1, from coordinate 21,781 downwards.
CTACTGGGCAAAGACTTGGAGCCAGCTTCCCCAGTCATGCCCAACAATAACTTTATTAAAATCACAAAGGGGTTTTCTGAAGGACTCGCCATCTGCCAAGGAAACTGATTCACAAGCAAGCCTGTCACACAAGGATGCACACAAAGCAGCCCGCTGAAAGCAGGTGCAACGGCCTTCACAAATGTCTACAACAAAAACAAGAAGCTGTTTGAACCTTGCGTGCATTTTCTTACTACTTTCTACTTATACCCCCGACCCTGGCTTTGCATCAACAGGAGTTACATACCTGATCTGAATTTAAGTGGACTTTCATTCACGAAATGTGTTACAAACATGATGCAAACATTCCAAAAGTACAGAAATCCCATAAATAAAATCACTGGTCTAAGGACAGAAAGGAATGTGTGTGCACAATTATGAAAGGGTTTCCAAGTTTTTAGATTCTGTCGACCAGGAACTAAACATGAAAAAAGGCTTGTAACAACGCATTATGTAATAATTTGACAAAATGCAACAAATGTTCACATCATTATGTAATAACAACTGCATTTTGTAATAATCTGCTGCATTTTGTAATACTCAGCTTGAACACAATATGTAATAAATTTCCTCGCATTTTGTAATTAATTATTACATATTGCGGTGGTCATTACAAAATGCAGGAGTAGCACTTTTTTAATGATGAAAACGTAATAATATGGTGCATATGGTGGTAATAACCACTCAAAACAGATTCATTCATAAATATCGTTATATATTTATTTTATGCATTCTAGCATGAATCATACTGACTCAAAATTCATTTAAAAAAGATACTATTAGTTCAGTAGATTAGTAGTATCTTTCATTGGTCAAAACTACATCAAGTGTCGCTGTATTCCGTAGCTTAACAGAAACAGTACTTGAGGGTTCATAGAGACATAAAAACTGCATGACACTGAGTGTTATATTGACACAAACATCTGTGTCAATCTGTGAAATCTGTGAACTATTCCTATGAATACATTCATAAGACATTAAACAGAGTGAAGGAAAATGTCATTTTCCTGTCAGAAACTTTCTAAGACCAAAATTGTGTACTAGGTTAGCAAGTGCTGTCATTGCTAACAAGCACATGGTTAATAGCATAAAGGTTGGACCTTTTATCTTTAAACTTTTCATATTAGTTGAGATGCTATTCTATAATAAACATAAATAAATGAGAGAATCTCTGAATCTAAATCATGCTTTGCAGAAAAATAACATTTTATTCACACTCAATATCATACCTTTCAACATGTGACCTTTCAACTTGTAGCCAGTGTAATATTAACATAATTGGTAAGTCTTGTTTAACAGCAATGTTAGAACTATGAGATGGTAACCAATATCCCTATTGGATGCTGAACAATGCTTGATTGTGATTGGTATAGCACACGCAGATAGAGTTCGTCAGCGTAGTCTCAGTGTGTGAAGTTCGCCTTCCTGCAGGACAGTCAATCTGCATGCCTCCGGTATATTAAATAAATACGTTGATTTATAGCATGTAGTCGTCTGGGAATCAATATACGTACATACAGTATAAAACAAGACAGCCAGTGATAGACACTGCAACTTATTCTCCCTCTTCCAAGTCAATGCAACTTTATTTATAACACATTTTTCAGACAGAGGTAATTCAAGGTGCTTTACAAAGACTAAATCATTTATAAAAACAATGATTAAATAAATAGTGGTGAAGATAAAAAATAAGAGTTAAATTAAGTTTTTTTTAAAGAACTTAACTAAACTTAACTAAAAGCATCCATGAACAGTGTGGATTTGAGTCCTGATTCAAAAGTTTCTAAAATTAGGCTACCTTTTAGATCGACAGGGAGTCTGTTTCAGAGATGCGCAGCACAGTGACTGAAGGTTGCTTCACCATGTTTAGCCTTGGCACTGGACGCTAGCTTTTATGTGGCTATTTAGACTAAGATCAGTGTCAACTATAACCCCGGTCTAATTTAATATTTGGTAAGTTTAATTCAGCTAAATTGTTAAAAATATAACATGTGTACAGATGAAGACATCCATTTTGGTTGGTTATTACATAATGCACCGTATTATTACATTTTCATCATAAAAAAGTGTGACTCCCGCATTTTTTAATAACCACCACAATATGTAATAATTTATTACATATTGCGTTCAAGGTGTGTATTACAAAATGCGGTGTCATTACATAATGCGTTGTTACAAGGCAAAATCCCCACAAGTGGCTATCTAGCATAAAGTAAATCCACTACTACTTTTGTTGCTATGTAGCATAATATCAGTATATAAAAACATGTTTTAAAAATGTTATTTAAAGACATTAATTCTGGACCTTTCGTGTTCAAGTTTCTTTTATCTTAAAATATTCTTAGTTGGTTGATGAGGGTTCTTCTGAACCACACTGAGGAATCTGGCTTAAGCAACAATCAGTGCAGTTCCAGTCAGCCACCAGGGTGGCCACGGCAGAACCTGCAGGCCAGCACTAAGGAGAAGGCACTGAATGGAGAGGGGGGTTCTGGGGAGTCTATAAGGCTGTCCTTAGAAGTGCTGTCATTTTACATGCATCAAGCTGCTGAAAGATGAGTTGAGGACCAACCAAAGCACAAGATTAGTGTAGAGAGGTGGGACTGATGGGATGGAGTTGATAGATGGGATGGCATGGAACAGGCACCTATTCAGACCATGACTGGAGAGGGGGACAGACAGAATAATCACCCCCTCTCTTTTGTACGAGAGGGGCTCCCCAAACCTGCTTCAAGGAACTACTGTAGCTTTATTATTACTGCTAGTGTTTACAAAAATGGAGGCTCCTGTCTTCCCCGTGTCCATACTGCCCTATCACTCATTTAGTGAAAGAATGATTAATATTTTAGTTTTAACATGCCCCACCCTCTCTCGTCTAACCTAGAATGCAGGTGGATGGGGGGGGGGTGTGCGCTTGAGGTTAAAATAAAAAGTCCATTGTTTTGGATGCACAGGGCGAAAATATCTGGACCATTCAACTTCCTTGCTGGGGAAGAGAAGATCGCTATCCTGACACAAGTCTTTCATATCGTATATAACTTCTTCCCCTCAGAATTCTGCAGTGTGATAGACATCACAGCGACATTGCAGGATCAACGTCTGGGACTCAATGTCTAAATGCCTGAAAGCTCACCCACAGGTCACAAGTACTAATCTCATGACCTGCGGAGACATTTTACAGTCCAACGCTCCACTGTAGAACCACTCCAGAAAAGAATTAGGGTGTATATGTCACGAGGTGTGGCTGCAACAAAGCAAAAACGAACCCAAGCGCAGCTTCAAATAATAAACATGATTTAAATAAACTAAGTTCTAAATAAATACAAACCCAGAACAGGTCAAAACAGACCACGAACGCAAAAACTCGCCCTGACTGAGGAGAAGTGCAGAGTGTATATGGCAAACAGAAAACCAAATGGGGAGGTGCTGGGCCAATGGAAACAGAAATGAATCAAACAAGTTCACATGGGTCTGTGGAATGTTAATTGAATGATTGACAAGAGCTAGAAGTTGACAGAAAGCAAAGAGTGGAGGCAAACTGTGACAGTATAAGACTTGGAATAGAAACCAAGTATGCATTAATTCACATTTAAAACTTTTTATTTTTATTTTTAACATAGGAATCCAACCTCCCAACGTGTCAGCCACAAGCAGCTATATTATAACATTGCGATACATGGTACAACCACAAGACAACTTTCAACCTGTGGTACGCAGCACAGGAGAGCACCCAGGCCAGCTCAGAAGACCAGTGGCCACATTCTGGGGTGACACGCTCAGCCCGGTCCTAAAAGACAGGCAGCCTGTTGGGCTACACCCACCTTCAAGGGCCTCATAATGCACATGAAATGACCATTTAACTTTTTATTCATAATTCTGCACTCACCTTCATTATTTTCTTATTAATTAAAAATGTAGCCAGAAGTACAGTCATGGCATTCAAACAGATTTATGATATTTAGGTCATTGATTAAAAGTTCTTCATTCACAGATCTTTTTCATTCTTATAAAATCTATAAATTCAACTTCCGAACCAACTGACTGTTATGATTTCTATAAAATGGTATCCATTTTGTGTCAGCTATAACTCTGCTTTTAATTGGACCTCAGTTGTACACCATAGTTTTAGTTTTCTCCCAATTTATTAGTATTCAGCCATCAATAACCAGTTGTAGTAGTGGGAGCCTTTCGTACATCACTTCCCATTGCATGTCATAGAACCCCTAAATCAGGGAGAGCCCCGTCATGTGTTCATTTTAAACACCCCCTTTCTCTCCCTTTCCACCCCATCTTAGGACACATGTGGGGCTGATACGAAAAACAACACCCACCTTTATCTACAGGTAATGGAACCCACAAGTGTGGAAAATTACATACCCATCTTCGCCTCAGCTCTCATGTACTCCCAATTCAAATTGTCAGCACCTGTTTCCTAATTCCATTCTCCATGGAGAAACCTGCATCCAGTTTAGGGGAAACTGCACTTATTTAAAAGACATCTGTCTCATTGTGAAGGTCTGGGCAATGTGAGGCAGAGAATGTGTCTCGTTCAGAAACCAATAGAAACAGCTGCCTTTCTGTCTAAAACAAAGTACAGGTTTTATTGCCAAGAACAGAGCATGGTAACTCTGCTCCCATTGTTGACTGTCAATGCAGAGAAGTTCACTTATTTTTTTTCCATTCCAAGGCTGCAGAAAAACACAACTTTTCCATTACAACTGACCAAATCATATACAGTGCCAAGTAGTTCATCTTTATGTTTACAGAACAGAAAAACATCCTTGAGTCAATAAAATTCTGAAGTAATGACCTGTAGACAACAACATCAGAGATTTTTGTGTGTGTGTGTGTATATTATATATATATATAAAATAGTTGGCAGTGGATTCCCAGTGAAAAAGAAAACTTGAACGGTGCACTTGTCTGTCCGGTTTACAGACCGTTATTGGTCAAAACTTAATTGTTTTCCAGGTACGGCCAATTGGTTGGAGTGGGTGGAAGCAGTGAGATCGAGTGCAGAGTTTTTAAAGTGGAGTTGTGTGCAACTGAGGATTTTATATCAAAATTGTTGTTTTTTCTACAAAGAAAATGCGTCAGCAAGAGGAAAAAAAACATGCAGGGGGAGATCTCAATGGATGAGACTTTACCAGATCCCGTCACTTACAGATTACAAAATCAAAGTACATAATATAACCATGGACACAGTGGTAGAGAGCATCCACCGCCGCTTTGAGGCAAATGAAAACCTTTGAAAAGATTTTGCCTGTATGGATCCAAAAAACTCACTAAGTGAAAAGTCACTAAATGCCTCGTCAGATCTGACGAAAGAGCCACAGCTGAAAGACTTCAATGTGAATTAAAGAGCTTGGGAAAGACTGAATATGTCACCTCTAGATGAATACGGTGTAAGATCCACTCAAATACCTGAATATAGTTAAGAGAATGACAGTGGCGAACACACTGAGGAAGAGATGAGTCTGTTCAGCAGAAGCTGCAAATCCTGCATGTTGTTATGCAATCCTGACAAAGTATAACCTATTGACAGATGCCTACAGTGTGATTGGTTTGGCATTTAAATTCCTCCTCACTCTTTCTATCACACAAGTGGCATGTGAAAGAAGTTTCTCAACCTTGAAATTTATCAAGAACAGACTGAGAAGCACCCTGTCCCAAGACCACTTGGAGAGCTTTATGATGATGGCAACAGAAAAGAGATTATGATGGCCCTTTATAGGGATGGGATAATTGACAGAGTTGATTAAATAAAAAATGTAATTGTTAATTTTCCAAATAAACTTGAGCTGTCCACTGTGGACCTACAGTGTGTACCTATGAAATAGGTACTATGAAATAAAAGGCTTGTGTGGTACGTCCTGCTGAAAAGCAATACAGGAGCGTATTTGTGGGTTAAACTTGTGTGTGGTACTTCTCTACATTATAAGAAAAGCTGGTCATATCCCTATGGCCTGAAGAAGCTGCTGGTGCCATTGTTGTTTGTCCTCCCATTCCTACAGTAAGCCTCCTGTCACAAAAACAAGGCAGATGGCAGAAGTGGAAGGTTTTTTAGAGTCATTAGGTGAAGATAAACATGGGGAAAGTCAATGGATACTGGCCAGAAGCTGGATACCTCACAAGTTGTCCATTACCAGGAAAACCCTGAAAAATCTTGGGGGAAAAATTGGCAAATTTAAAAACAAAAACAAAAGCAGGTTCCTTTTTCTCAGATTGTCAACTTTCCAAACCACAGAACTATATCTGCTTTCAACAATTTCAGGAGCTGGCTTGCTAAGAGTCAGGCTTCTGGCAAAGCCAAAGTAACCTGTCAGAGGTTATTACATATAAGCGTTGGAAACACCTGTAGGAGTGCATCTCTCCGCCTCTCACAGCAAAGGGGCAGAGAGGTTCATTCAAGGGTAAGTGTCTAACCGGAGGTGGGGTGAGGATCAATGAAGCCTCCGTTCCATTGTCTAAATAACGTAATTTTATACTGCAAAGATGTATTAAAGGCTCAGTGTGGACAGCCCCTCTGGACTGACAATTTTTCAGAATGACATTTATCATTCTGAAGCACAAGAAAAAGACACACCCAACTTTTCCATGTAACAACTGTACTTCAACGGAAATCGTGCATAGCGACTAAACATCAATCTAAATTTTTAGAAATTTGCTTCTACTGTGCAGAAGACATTTCTGTGCTTTCCTTACATCTAGCCAAGTACCCCTCAGGAATTTAAATCCATACACATACAAATTAACTTTTGGATAAAAGTGAATCAGAATAACCCCTATCCGAAAGGAGGGTAAGACGAAGATGGACTTTCATCTACACGGAAAAGTAAATGAGTCCACAATGAAGATCAGAAAAGGAGAAAAGAAGAGTTTTGTCTCAGTCCTTTTGTTCTTTCTCGAGCGCTGCGTGACGAATTAACTCCACATCGACCCCAGACACTACGTCCGGCATGGCCTTCTACTGCTCATGTGGACAAAGGGGGCAATTACTAAACTACTCCACAATTTAGTTAAGCAGAGTATTCATTTGAGCATGAAAAAGACCAAAAAGGACTTGTGATACAGCGATGCAGGAACCTGGCGTTCACGATTGTGCATAACTATGGTGAACCTCACACCCTAAATGCAACCGAGACGGAAAAACACATGTAATAATATCAATGTTATTATTTTTTGGTCCAGTTACACACCAAAAAAAAAGGACTTAGGAAAAGCAATACAGTAAAATGGCCTTTAGTGCACATGGCCTACCTCCTAGTGGCGGTTGGAAGTATTGCTGGCCCTTAATGTCTAAAAATCTAACTTGAGATGAGAATAGTCAGGAAGGCAGAACCCACACACAAACAAACAAAAACGACTGGCGTAAGCTCTGAAAACTTTGGATAGAGCTTGACATTGGACCAGGTTTTTTTGTGTTTATAGTTAAGAGCTAATTAGTAACAAGCATTCCCTTACATTTGGAAGCCTGCTATCATGTGTTATACTATATTCCGAATCCAAAAAAATAGTTATTTTAACCTGTGACAAACTGAGATACTTCACTGAATATCCACACAGATCCACATCTTCTAAGGCCCTTTGAACTATACTGTATCTGTTTTTCACTTGATGAATGTGTTTATTCCTCTTTGAGTAGATCAGTGTGTTTGACTATAGATCAAGTTGCAAGGCATTCTGATTCAACCCTAAGAGCGCTAAGGGTTGACTAGATGAGACAAGTATGCGTGATACAACCGATTCCCACGACATTCCATTAGAGACGTAAGACTGATCTGAGGAAATTTAATTGGCTGATGCACTCCAACAGGAAATAATTGAAAGCCTCAAGTCAGGCAGAGGAACTCCCCATTGAGCCACCAGCTAATATCCACATAAGCTGACTGTGTACTCACAGACCTGGGGGCAGGAGGGATACAGAGTGTGGCACCATCTTGGAAGGGGGTCAAGGCCTGTATTCCATAAGCGCCAGCAGCCGGCTACTCACTAGTAGTAGAGCCGACTACTCTATGAAACATCACTGTGGCCGGCTACTCTGCTACATTTCATTGAGTAACCTAATCTTCAATATCTTCTGATAAAATAAAATAAAATGTAAACGAAACAATTTAGATTTATGTTTTTCTAACAACATGAGCAAAGTTTATTGGAACTATATAACTACTTAGAATCATATTTTCAAAAGTCATTTTAAAAACTCTTTTGTATACCACGGTCCCTGGCTGGCTAATTCAGATTGTAGGGAACACTCTACCTGTCCTGAACAACGACCTTTTCCCTGAGCACATAGGTCACCATTTTTTCATCCCCCGTCAGAACCAAGTGTTGGCACCCTATCCTTCCATTTGTGTAAAGCCCAGCCCTTAGTGTGTTTAAATCTCACTCCCTAGTTAGACTAACCAGGAGAAAGACGAGATCTGAAAAAAGTGTGTAGTCCAAAATAATAATGGTCAGTCACTGATTCCGCTCCACTAAGTCCAGGTTCCCATGAGCCACTTCCAACTTTATCAAGGACCAGTTGACCAAACAGTGTTTAACTGAAAGACAACCGAAGGGCTACAATAAAAAAACTAAATCATGCCTCACTGTCATTTCACCAAAAACACTCACTTAGACTGTCCTCAAGCAGGCACTTTCTGTCGTGCTTAAAAGTACCAAAGACGCTCAGGAGCAGACAAAAACCACAACACAACAATTTTAAGAACCTTCATACAGGAAATTCCCTACAAAGCGACCACATCAAGGGACAAAACTATGCAACTGAAAACAAAGGAAACAGCTGATCAGACCTATGCTGGCTTCAACTACAAGAGTGATCACTGCATGATCATTTCGTCTGGAGACCAGCTGTGATCTTCCACAGTACCAAGAATATTTTTATCTGATAGAATTCCAGAAAGAAGGCTAATACAATTCAGATAATTCAATGCAGAATACTTCAGGTAATGATTGTTTGGTGGCCATGTGAGGGGGCCCTGTATGGAGGTGTGTTTTTATGACTATAAATAAAATTATACATGGTTTGACCCATCGCAGTCCTGGAAATTGCGTGTATTTTGATTGGGCTTCACTGGCTTATGGTAACAGCCAACAGCCATGGTGTCATGGTGATAGAAAGTTGTATAGGGAGACAGAAAGTGAGACAAAGTAAGAGTGGGTGATCAAAGAGTACAAAAATGGCAAACACAGGAACAGACTGACAAGGTCCACCTGCCCAATCTCATCCTAATAAAAACAAGCACTCTGAAAATGACAGGGGAAGTGGAAGTGTTCTTGCTATTCCCTGATTGTCCCTGGGTGGTCCAGGGACTGTGAGCATGTCCACACGCGCACAGGCACACACACTCATACTCAGACACACGCACACATACACAGAGCTTGTATATGGGATGTGCCGGTCATGACTGGTTTACTTTTTTCCTTCTCAACACTCCTCATCTGGACTATAGAAGAAACAGACACTGTGTTCCAGATTTGACATCAAAGACAAATACTACAGGATGAAAAGTCTGAAAAAAGCATGCACACCTGAGAAGAGGGAAGGAGGAGGAAGTACACGTGTTGTGCCCATACAACACGACTGACTTCAATGCTTCAATCATTTCACGCTGATTTGGCCCCCATGCAAGTTTTTACTGATGTAAAATCAGTGCTAATGATCTCAGATTTAGCATGTAGTGGGTCGATAAGCAATGTGGAACCAGACCTGTCTTAGCTCTGCAGGGATTGGGGCTCTGCAATGTTCGAAGAAAAAATGCATCAATGCAAACCAACCAATTCCACACAGAAAACTTTTCTTGTCCATTATATTTTGTTTCATGGTTCTATTCTTCAAAACACATGTTGCAAGAATACTGGCATGAACATAAAGACAATGTGAAATACTTGAGCAGAAACTGAAATCATTTGTACTGTACTAAGCTGAAACTGAAATGACTACATATGGGCCATGGCCTGTTGTCCACTCCTGATCCAGCTGAGCTGCTTACTTTGTCAGGACAAGGTTCACTCCTAATAAGGCCTCTTCTCTGGGCTGCCAAGCTAAGGAACACACGGATAAAAGATCTGGCTTGTGTGTGTCTGTGTGTTTGCAACTAGCTTTTCTTTCCAATACCACATCCAGAACAAACAAACAAAGGCTATACGTCATGCCTTTAATCCTTCATTCTGACAGGCCTTTCTGCTTTTCTTTGCCATGTTTTCTTTGCCTTTATCTATAATCTCACTCACTGTCATCTCAGCTCTTCACTCCAAAAGCTGTCTACTCATTCACAACATACTTCAGGACAATGAATTGCATGCATGCATGCGCACCCACGAAGACCACGATTAAATAAATAAAAACCTTCAGGCCTCGCAAGTGGTTCAGTAGGTAAAAACTTGAGTCCAACGAGCTCAAGTTCGCTGGTTCGACACTAGCTCATGTCATCAGCCAATTATCAATGGGCGAGTATAGTGCTAGGTTTCCCACAGCTCGTTAATGAATGTCTCCTACAGACTTTGCGGCCATCCACAGGCTGGCAGTACAGTCAAGAGGGACTCCAATCAGCACTGAAACACTCATATTGGCTGTGTAGCCTGAAACGTGGAAGAGAGACCGGTGACTCAAAGGTGACTAGGATTGGAGGAGTCCTACTTCCTCACCTTTCCCGTGCAGGATGGTGGGAGTCGTGGCGACAAGTTGAGACACATTGTTGATTACAAATGAGTGGGAGGAAATTATGAATAATTATTGGTGACTTAAAATTTTTATTTTTAAATAAAATAATTGCCATATTGTCACATATATTTCCAAAGCATTTTTAAATACACCACAAAAAACCACAGTGATAACAGGAAATTAAATAAAAAATAAATGAATCAGACATAAAATAGTCTTAAAATACAGAATCTATGGATATGAGAAAAGGATGACTGTCAACAGTCAACTATTCTGGTTACAGTCTGGTGTTCCAAACTTGGTGGTGTGCACACAAATTAAGATGTTTCATTGGAGCCGTGCCAAGCTCGCTCTTTCTTATGAGACCAATGTGAAAATCACTGACTCGTTTATTTTCTTTCTTGTTCCTCTGCCTCGACTCTCACTCTCTTTCTCTCCCCTCCTCATCCAGCCAGCATTTCACTATCCCATGGGAGACGTCCTCCTCTTCCATCACCAGATAATGCCTCTCAGAGACATCCATTATAAACTTTACCCAGCGCTGGCACACCTCCACATTGCTTCGGCAGATCCAAGGCTTTTCCCAACTGCAGGAATGCAAAACTCCTCCCAAGATAAGCAGACTAATAATAACAGCCAGCACACAATTCACAACGCACAGCGATACGGTTTGGTGTGAACTCTGGTCTTGCTTAATTTAATGCCCTTCACCCCTTCTCAGTTTAACAATTCAGGTGGAAGACTAAATAGGTCATCACTTTCAGTCCAAGCAGTCAGTCCCATCTCCACAGCTCTAACTTCCTCAGTTTGACACACCTGGGTAGGTCAAGCATGTGAAGGCCTGTGCAGAAGCTGCCCCTGACCCTGAGGATCACTGAACTGAAAGATCGGAAGTATACCGGCATGAGGATTGTGTAGTTACAGTCTACCGCTCAAAATTTAAAACCGAAGCAGCATTTAATTTTTTACAACATTAATGCAGGACAGTGCTAGGACTTCTGAAACACTGTCTTTCTCTTCTAGCCAGGAAAGGAAGAGTCAAGATGGTCGGACAAGGCGATGAATGCTGGGTTTTACCACCACTCTCTCAATGCCAGTGGCATCACCAATACCAGCAAATAAATGTGAAGACCAAAGATAAGAGAAGCCCTCCAAATAAAAAATAAAAAATAACTCAGGGGAAGGTTATCTAAAGGACTTCCATTCTGGCTCAGCATCCCCATCAAGCAGCATCTTGAGACCTCTCAAAAGGTGCCCAACTGCAATCTCCTCCTTCATACCTGCTACACCCACGGTCCTCCTCACAGTCCCCACTTCAGCTCCACTCACTGCATACCTGCTACACCCACGGT
>JAOVYW010013400.1:3020-13911 GCA_025775045.1 Hiodon tergisus | reverse complement strand
TCTGGACCACTGCTCTGCCGTGGTTATCTAAGAACCAGCAGGAACCTGTACCCTGCGAATGGGAATTCTGGACCACTGCTCTGCCGTGGTTATCTAAGAACCAGCAGGAACCTGTACCCTGCGAATGGGAATTCTGGACCACTACTCTGCCATGGATATCTGAGGACCGCCAGGAACCTGTACCCTGCAAATGGGAATTCTGGACCGCTGCTCTACCGTGGTTATTCTCTTCTCAAGCTGTTTTTTTTAGCGCCAGGTGATATGACTCAAATGCTGTCCAAGGAATATGGGCTTACTGTGGGAACACAGCGTGCCATGATACAGGAAACGGCTGTTACCAAGGAGCCCAGAGCCAGAGAAAGATGAGAACTGCTATCTATAGGAGACACACTGTACGTATTGAATCTCTCAACTGCCTCTCCCTCTCTCACTTCACTTAAATCTTTCGTTGCCCATTAAACAGCCCATTTATTTACCAGTCAGTGTTATTAGGTCACTATCTTACTGGTATTCTTGAAATCACTCAAAGCTAAAGCTAAATAAAGGAGTGAGGTCAAGGAAAGACAGGAATGGAGAGAGATGGCAAACAAATGACTAGAGATGGCATTCAAAGTTGAGCTTCGATTTCATCTACAGTGCCACGCTGAGTGACGCACAGGGGTGTTCGACATGCTAACTCATCTCATCCGATAAGAGCCATTTCCATATTTTTGCCTTTTCTATTGCATGGCATCGATGCGGGTGTGAACAGTAAAGGGAGTCACACTGTAATGGAGCTCAGGTGAAGAAATACAACTGTTCAGCTGGATGGAATTTATTAAAATACTAATAATACCAATCCTCCCCTGTTAAAGCTTTATGGGGGGGGGAAAAACTGGTAACTTCGCTAACTTTGGTTCTCGCCAGAACAGTGGACTACAATACGAATATTATTTTATATGAATAGTATTATTTTATTAATGCTATTTTTTTTTTATGGAAAAGGCATGAATGCTCAAAGGTAGCTAAAAAGGTAAAGCACCGTATTCCTTCAAAATTACTTCAAAACAGAACATGTCAAACACATTCACAATCAAGTGTCGTTCTTCTGATGTTGCCGGTATAGGACACGGTCAGTTCTAATTTATCTGTCTGAGTGGAGGCCATGTTTCACCGGTGGTGGCCTGCAATATTACTAACAGGTTGGCAATGGATGAGTCAATCACATTGGGAGTTTGCTTTTATGGCGTTTGGGGTTGGATTCTGACATGTTGATAAAACATTTAGACCTCAGTCACTGCTGCTGTTAAAACAAAATGTTTTCATTCGTTCATGTATTCATACACAAATAACAATGACTAAAACATTAACTTAGGGGAACAAACCGCTCAGTTAAGGTGGAACTTTAAATGTCACAGAAATGGAGAGGCGTCACCGCCATTCGAGCAGGAAGGGAAATCATATTTTCTTAATTTAATTTGAGCGAAATGCTTCACTGCATCATCGAAAAGGGTTCCTGCCAATTGACATGTGGCTTGTCCTATTTAGTGGTGCATTTGTTCCTGCGATAAATAGATAAAACCAATAAGTCTACTAATACGTTTATATCATTACAATCAACCTGTGACCATTATATAAAATAAAATAAAATCTTTGTTAAATTTGAAGGTTCACTTCTTTCGATACGTGCACTTAGTTCGACTGCATATGGTTTACAAATGGGCTTAAAACAGGCCCGGATATGATTTGCCTAATTAAACTTGATTTCCCCGCGCATGGAGAGTGAGGTCCGAGCTGAGTGCAGAATGCTCAGCGGTCACCAAGGGTGGATGGGAAGCTTTAACGGTAGAAAGAGATAGCGATAAGATACCGCCGTATTTGCCTACATTTTATCGACAGGCAAACTATAGCGCTGAACAATTTCGCAAGGCTCAGTCGGAACTTTTCACATGCTATTCACAAACGTGAATTACGTTTTTTTTAAATAGTTTTTTAATTTAACTTAACCTTTTGTATTTATTTAAAGTTTCAGTTTTTGCCTATATTAAAACAGACACTTCTTCTGACTGGCCGTATCAAAATGTCTACCGAAAGCAGCACGTGAGATGCATCATTCAGAAACATCAATTTCATAGTGGATTTTGTAGCCTACTCAAAGTTTTTTAATTTTCACCGGAGTAGATTACACCATACACCTAAAACGTTTTACAGAGGCCATTTAGTTTAGTTTAGTTTAATCCGTTAACCGTATGCATACGTTAGCTATAGATTCACAAAATGCACAGTACGCTAGTTAATTTATCAACACTTAGATGGAAGTCTCCTAAAGTAAAATAAGTCTAACGGAAGACGAAATACTGACCAGCATATTGTACACATATCCTCTACACAGGAAAAGTTAAAAATATCCTAATGTGCGCTTCGACATCACGTAGTCTATAGCCTACCACTCCTTTCGGTTCTGAATTAGTATTAGTACTAGCCGGTTTGCTTTGGCGTCTTTCTTGGGCAGCGTACACACTGATGAAGAAAATAAGCGCATTTTACCACTTATGTCCAGTGATTATCGGGGCCACTAGTTTAGTCGTCTTAACCTGGAATCTCATTAGGAGGCGCTGTCTACATAGTATGGATCCCAAGTCAGAGTGGTCCAAATTTAAAAAATAATAATGTATAACATTTCTATCCCGACGCATAAATCTAATGATTTTAACCACCACCCTAGTAACCGTTTGAAACGATAATCGAAATGTGCTTATTTCTTCTGTTCTAGTGAAACGCAAGCAACAAAAATAATCCGTTCTTTAATTAAAAAGAACACGTTATGAATTCGGTAGGTGTATCATGCTTATATTTCAAAGTCATTATGCATAAAGTCTTAGTTAATAATAATAATAACATTATACAACAGGTGGACTAATCATAATTAATATTTTCAAATCCTTTTAAAAATAGAATACAATTTGTAATGCTAAATAAAAGAAATAGCCTTCTACCGTATAGAGTCGCGTACTGAATCGACACCCAACAAAACACATGAAACGTCCCTCCACAATTTAGCTTTATGGTAACTATTTTCGTTACGTATACATTTTTGTGATGTGTTTTGATATTATTTTTCTTAGACTGCAGAATGTACTAAAGACTCACCCACGGTTGTGAATACGGTACAACAGAAAAACAGGGATCCAAAGAAACTCCATCTCACTGGATGTTGAAGCCATATAGATTTGAAGTCATCTTTGATCTTGGTCGCCACTTCCTTCATCACATGTTCCTGAGTATAGGACGGATTGGCTAAAACAAATCGTGACAATTTAATAATGACATCAAAATACGTTTAGAAAGTCATGTAAAGTAATATTTTGTAGAAAGTGGGACTGATAAGAAAAAGCATAATCATAAACACAATAATTTGTTTTCTTCGTATATTTACAAATATATCACGCGTTTATAAACTTTATAAACTTGTTGGTGAACACACAACACGGAACCTTACCCATAGATTTATTAACCGTTTCCACCAGTTTTTTCAAAAATGCATTGTATTCCTCGCTCCTTTTATTAGACGCAGCTTTGCCTTCTATCTGCTGGAACACCAAAGCCCCCAATGCGGCATACGCCACTAGTGACCCTATCAGACAAAAGTGAGGAAATATAGTCCAGAACAACCGAAAGAATTTTGATCTCCCTGTCACGCTTCGCCCCTTTTTAACAGCAAAAGACATCTTGGGGGTGGGGGAAACACTAGCGGCAAGACGTTTATCAGACAGTGTGTACTGTTGCTCTTTTCATTTCAAACTGTTGAAACTCACGGAACGCAGTCCTACATAACTGCTGGGTTGAACCGTGCAATCGTTTCGCATTAAGTAAACTACCGACTCGTAATCGCCCCGGGCAAAAACTCCGGTGGATTGAAACGTATTACCCCTCCCGTATACGCCCTCAAAGACACAAAATCGATTGGAAGTTGCTTGGAAAAGACATTTGTTTGAGTGTAGTATGGGTAAACGGATGTTACAGTGAACATTCCTTTAATTGTATTTATTAGATTTGTTTCAGGATTTAAAAATGGGTATTTAATTTTATTATAAATAATAATTTAAAAGAAAAACAAATCGCCTACAATGCGGTTCGTTGTTTTTGTTTCCTGCACAGTAGGGCCAACAGGTGCAGATGTGATTCTATACTTAGCTGTTTCAATACCATCTTGAAAATAAAGACTGCTTTGCAAATGCCATTCTTTAAATATACAACGGATGACACATACTATGAGTAGGCTATAAATTATAAATATCGATTGTAAAATCTACAAATATTTCTGTACTCAATTGAAGATTTTCCTTCTAAAGTCTTTCATCGCAGGTACCACGACCAGCTGGTTAATTGCTTTACTGCTTTCAAAACAAATAGTGCGTTAGGTGAAAATTGTGGATTGGAGCCGCAAGACGCTGAAACAGCAACGGGTTTATCAAGTGATGTCCGACGCCTTGCAGGAGCTGCTAAGCTGAAAGCGAACGAAAACTGCAGTTAGTCTAACGAATCCGACACGTGCTCATTTTGAAAATCTTTCAGTGCCCATATACGTCCGCGTGAGTTTATAGATACCCCTATTTCCAATCTGGAACATGAACAAAAAGAAACATCCCGGCCATTAAGCTGTCCTGCTGCTTATACGGCTGAAACATGTCTGGTTAATGTTATCTGTGTAAATATTTACCAGAAAGGATTACTCCAACGAGAGATGTAGCAAATATGGCATGAAAGCTGTGGTTAAAGCAACTGTCGGAGTGAATTCAGACTCACAGGTTTATTTACCATCTCACCGTCGCAGAAATACGGACGTCTCTTTGTTTGTTACAGGTGAGCATGAGCTAAAGAAAAAAACAAACGTTGGATCGTGGATTTTAATAAGGGTGTGATGTCCTGTATGTATTCTGTTATTTTCTATCGCATATTGACGAAAGGGTGCCCAGATATTCATAGCAGCCGCATTTCTCTGGGTCTTTTATGGGCTTCGGACTTCAGGAACTTGATGATTCATGGAAACTATGAAGCAACAACGAGCACTCTAGATTTAAGGCTGTTTGCTGAGTGCCTAATTGCTCTCTTCTTAGCGAACTATCATTTATAAGAAGTGGGTTAAGGCATCTCGGTCCATTACTCCGTATTGTTGGTGAAAACCCACTTTAAATTGACCTGTCTAAAAGGCAATAATTATTTTAATTAAAATAAACGCTGCCCACTCACACATAAAACTAAACGGGACTAAACCATGCAGCTTTTGCTGGTGAGCAACCTCACCAGAAGGGGGCGCCACCATTGCTGCTTCACCTCGCCATCAGTAACTGGCATCGGAGTCACGGATGACCACGTGGTGTATTTCCCAGGTATGGTTGACCTGGGGTGCAGGCCGCCATGCCATTGCCTTTATCAATTTGCTGATAGCCTCATTCATTAGAAGAGGGATACAGCAAGGGGTGTGCTGAAGGTAATGGCCGCCCTAACTGCAGCCAGACAGTAGCCTCCTACTGGTCAGGTGACTTTAAAAAGCAGGAAGTGAAGTGGTTCTTGGAAGAAAGACGGGATTTCCAGGCTGCCACTTAATTCTGTTTTTACATGTCACAGGGAAGGGAACCCCTCCACAGTTCTGATCCACCACCAACCCAAACCGTGTGGAACACATGGCAAGTACAAGATATTTATTAACACATAGTAAGGTATCATCAGACCATGCAGTCACCAAAAGAAACCATTCATTTTCTGGGATACAAAAGCAGCTGCGTTGCCCCTCTTTTTCCCCAAATACAAGCCACACACCTGTATTAAAAACCTCCTCCGATCAGGGAGAAAACAAAATTTGTTCCAATGAAACAATTTAACCGTAAAGCCTAGAACATTTACTCCACAATGTGCATTCTTAATTCATTAATACATACATACGCCTGGGCTGACCGGTACTCCTCACTTACTGGGCACATTAAAATCATAATAAATGAATCGGGCAATTGTGCTGTCAAGCAATTCCCTGATTGTTAATTGCAGCTAATTTGAGAGATTATGAGCCAATGTCTCTCATTTAGTCAGCTGTGCACTCCCCCTCCCACCTCAGAAACAAACTTAAGCCCACACAAGCTTAAATTCAAACTTTAAATAATGGTTCGTTCAAACCTAGGAATAGGTCTAGGGATGAAAATGGGTGGGGACCCATTCATCACAACTTGTATGACCTTATTCCAGCCATCCTACAAACATGTAGCAAAACTAGCTTTAAAACCACAGCATTGTTTTGTTTTTTCCACTGCCTCTATTAAACGTTTCCTTGATTCATCATACGATTTTTATTTAACGATATTTAAATTTGGTATAGCCAATAGTTTTCTCTAAGCAGTGCCGAGAAAATAAGTGTCACTTGCCTTTTCAGAGGTAAGGGGGCTATAATTGTATAATGTGAGGAGTAACAGTTTCTTAGGACTCCAGCATGACCTATCAAGGCAAGATGTTTCTGAATGTACTGCTGTTGGATTGTTTAAAGGGACCCGTGCCAAATTCTCCATCACTTCAAACACAAAGGCTTCAGCCAGTGTGTGGTACTGAAGTAATCGTATAAACAGACTTTTTATTTTTTTACCGCGAGTGGTCCACTTCAGGGAAAATCTCAGTCATCACCAGAGTATTTGGCGAGTGAGGGAGAGATTGCGCAGACCGTGCTCTAGATATTCCGGCCTATGGTCTCTGCTGACTAAATCTTTTATGATTCCTTTAACATTTCGGCCATTTAGCAGATGCGGTTGTCCAGAGTGACGTGCTAAAGTCCCGAAGTTTAAGGGTTAATGTGCAATCTGAGATACCGAGCTATCGTTCCCTATTGAGAAATACCGCAAGTACTGCTGGAAGAGGTGAGTTTTGAGTTTCCTCCCGAAGGCAGTGGGAGCTTCAGATAGTCTTTCTGTGGCAGCTGGTCATTCCACCAATTGGGTGCAAGTGATAGAAAGAAGTTGACGTTCGAATCTGTGTAGAGGGGACCTCTAGTGATGTTGTTTTTGAAGGACAGATAGTGGACATCCTGAAGGCAGGTGGGGATGCGGGGGAGTATCTCAGAGATCTGTGAGGGGTTAAAACGAGAGGAAAAGTTGGGTGTCGTCAGCGTAACAGTGATAAGAGAGCCCATGAGCAGAGATCACTTTGCCTAGGGCTTTTGCATTTAAGGAGAAGAGATGGGAGCCTAGTAGTGAGCCCTGGGGAACTCCTGTGCTAATGTACTTGTTCCCATGGCTGATTTATATCTACGTAGTCCTGTAGTTGCATACATAACTTATGAAATAGATAGCATTTTAGACTTTCTCACAAGGTTGCATATCTTATATGTCTAACATCTAACATCATACAATGGGTATTGTACGTTTTAGCAGGCTCTCCAGAAAGTTCTCAAAAACCCTCGTTATTCTGGGAGGAAAGAAAGGAAAGAAAGTCTAATAAAAAATCCACAGTGATCTAAAGTGATCAAAAGAGTGACTCTGAACTATTGAGGTAAGATACTGTTTGAGGGTGACAGCAGACAAACCAGGGAATCTTCAGGCCGGTTCAGTCGGACTTCTGTGCGCCAGGCGGCTCATGATCACGAGCCCAGTGGTGCATTAGCTGTGTGTGTTGAGCAGTGGAGGTGTTCTATGGTCCCGGAGTGCCCGGTTTCAACAGTAAGAGGTTCTGGTGGTTTTGATAATGATGTGGATTACGTTTTTTCCAGCATGGCCAGTGTCCACTAAGTCCATTAGAAGGCAAGGCAGATTCAGTCCAATATTTTGGTGTTTTTAAGGAATCTTCTGAATCCTGTGCTGGTTGGGTGTAGCCTGGATTAAATCCCAGCCTTTACAGGGCCACTGCAATTATCAGACCAGCATTGTGCAGAAAACCCCAATGGTTCTTATAAGTTTAAAATAGTTGTGTTTTTTTAGGTTCCAGGTTTCATCAAGGATCTAAAATGTGCACTGAGAACCTAAACTTGGTAGAATACAACTATATTGCTTAGTGTTTTCGTTATTTTATTACACATTTTCACTGCCTTTTATACTCTTTTTCCATTTTCTTTGTGTTCTTTATAGGCCTACCTGAAAGACCCACGGCAATACTACAAAAACAATTTTGTCCTTTAGGCTACTTGTATTTAGCAGTAGACTGATAGAGGGGACATTTGTGGCAGAAAGAGGACAGAGAATGGGTATTTATCAGTAACAAGGGATTAACTTGAAAAAAATAATTATTATGCGCTGACAATAACCATCGTAAGTTGGTTCGACAGTTCGCATATGGCTATTCAGTGTTTTCAAATTGGAATGAATGCAGTCTTATTGAATCCTGAATGTGGTTTAAGGTTCTCATAAAAAATAAGAAAAGATATCTGAATCATGGAGGTTATACAACCTATTTTTCTGCAGAAATGGACCGAAAGGACCCTGAAAAGATAGTTGGCTTTCTAACCATTTTTTATGGCTCACTAAAACGATTAATTTAGCACGAGAACCTGTTATTCTTAGGGGACATCAAGCTGTTTCCACTGACTCCCCGGGCAGCAGTCAAATGATCAATTGAGTAACAATTTAATTGATTAATTTGACGATTTCAGTGTACCAGTAACTATTATAATCCCATATCCTCAAGAGCTATCGGTCACCAAGAGGACATTTACTTCCCTATCTGGACACCAACCTAGGCAATAAATAAGCGACAGAAGTGAAAAAATACTGGGCCAGGTCATTGAAGGTGAAATTTTGCTGGTAAAAATGATTTTACCCTGTAGGTCAATGAAAGCAATGTGGATTAGAGATGTTATTATTACACGGTTGTTGTTTGTAAATATACGTCACACATTGTTGAAAATGAATGAATTTGGAGTACGCAAATTCTGTAGTCACAGTGTGTTGTGGCTGCTGGTTCTCTCACAAAGCTGCGACTGCGACGGTGAAATGATTGCTAATGCTTCTGGCAGATGGCAGAAAGCAAGGACCGCTCATGTTCTCAACCGTGGCATTTAGCGTAAATATTTTAAGGGCCGTTTACAAGCATCGTTCCCCGAACACAAGCCAGGCGTAGGCATGGGGTTAAAATGAATTACTACAGCGAAATAGGCAACAAGCTAGATGCTTGTGACTCCAGTTTCTTCTGAACCGAGCATCGAGACACGCAGTCAAAACTAATTAAAACAGTTGGCCTTCTAGCTTTCATTTCCTCTCAGGCACCTTCCCTTCTGCACGTACTACACTGGAACTCTGTGTTTAAATATAAATAAACTATAACCACATGTATGTTTATTTTGATCCAAAAAATTAATTACAATAAGGTTGTATTTTCATGTTGTGTATTATACTTTATAGTATTTAGTTGCATTGATATTTAATTGAATACAATTGCATAAGAGCTTCTTGAGTTTTGAAATAAAGTAACCTTTCAACAATGTGGTTGCAAAGAGTTTACTTGGGTTAAACTGAGCTGTAAAAATATGTATTTCCAAATATGAAAAGAAAGTTTGAAAGAAAAGTTTTGAGTATATAAAAAGTCTGTATTATTATTTTTATTTTTTTGTTCATTAATGTGCACTGGTCAAATGAAGTCCCTGGAGGAGTTTTTCTAATTGAATTGGAATGTGAGTGGGGTTACTGGGCCATTCAATATCCTGTGGTGCCTGCTTGGAGATTCCATTTCCTCCCATTAAAGGCGTCCATCTCTCTATGAGCAGTGTGTGTGTGTGTGTGTGGTTGCCAGTCTCCGGAGACCAGTGGGCTTTTCCCTGTCTGGGACCCACTGCAGAGCCTGGAGGATGCTGTCCTTGTTGTTAACCACGCTGGAGTGGATATGGCCAACCAGCTTCCGAAAATCTGCGGGGGCGCAGTCAAGTTTGCCGGCTTTCCCTCGCATCTCACGGCTTATAAGAGAGACGGAGGGGTGTCTGGGATCTCCCTGCTGCCTCTATCATCACTGTTTTAGTGTGAAGGGGTGTTTGTCTATTAGATTTATTTTCTGTGCATTTGTGTAATGTAGCCGCCACCCAGTGTCTGAGAGAAGAAGTGCATGCAGTGGCTATTTTGTCAGTTAATAAAATTTGGGGTCTTCATTCATTGAGATTCATTCATTCATCTAAATTTTAACCGGATTTGTATATGCGTTCTGCGGTGTTGTGGCCCCTCCTCAGCTCAAGTTTCCATTTCACTTATTTAGACAGGCATTGTCGCCAATCCCTCACATTTGCCTCCAATTTGTCAATCATGCAAAGAAAATGTGCTCACGTTCACTGAACTCCCAGAATGCCATGCTGCACTCTCACCAGAGGCTTGAAAGAGTCACAGGTAAGGGGGAACTGAAGCACAATGCAGGATTATTTCTGTCCCTGAAGACAGACCACACAAAGGTGGAGGTGGAACTCAGCACCGTACTCCTCAGTCTGCTTCAGAACTTGGGTTGTTGAGGAACACGTCGACGTTCACAGGACTCACGGCAAGCTTTGCTTGCGCCACTCCTGAGAACGAATGAAAACCAGATCACTATTTTAATCCTGCATAACTAGTCCCAGTTTAAATATCGATCCTGAGACCTTTCTGCAAAGGACAGCTGATTTTACAAGGCAATGGTTCTCAATGGTTCCCATTTCTAGTCTTGCTGACCCACTATGTGTTAGCCAAGATCAAGCCTGTGAAAATGTAAGGAAGCTGAGATCAAACCTGTGAAAATGGAAGGAAGCCAAAGTGAAACCTGTGAAAATGGAAGGAAGCTGAGGTCAAGCCTGTGAAAATGGAAGGAAGCCAAGGTGAAACCTGTGAAAATGGAAGGAAGCTGAGGTCAAGCCTGTGAAAATGGAAGGAAGCTGAGGTCAAGCCTGTGAAAATGGAAGGAAGCTGAGGTCAAGCCTGTGAAAATGGAA
>JAOVYW010013390.1:17035-30043 GCA_025775045.1 Hiodon tergisus | reverse complement strand
CACTCTGTCACTGCTCTCTGTCACTGCACTGTCACTGCACTGTCACTGCACTGTCACTGCTCTCTGTCACTTCACTGTCACTGCTCTCTGTCACTGCACTGTCACTGCACTGTCACTGCTCTCTGTCACTTCACTCCTTCGCTTCACTCCTTCACTCCTTCACTCCACTCTGTCACTCCACTCTGTCACTGCTCTCTGTCACTGCACTGTCACTGCACTGTCACTGCACTGTCACTGCTCTCTGTCACTTCACTGCTTCCCTTCACTCTGTCACTTCACTCTGTCACTTCACTCCTTCGCTTCACTTCGTCACTGGCTTGGCTTGGCAGCCATCCTTACTCCTCCCCAGCCTGGTTGTTCTCACCGCGACTGAAGTTGGAGACACAGTCCTCCATTAGCTGTACCCCGCTTGCTTGGCTCTATGAAACACTAAATAAAACAGCATGCCAGCGAACACAAGTCTGCCAGCGATCCCCAACAAAAACTAAAGGTGCCAGACAAACATATTCCCAGTATAAATAACTAAATTACCCCTACTAAACTAAAACAAAAGATAAGAACTATAGCGAGCTAGCTATGCTAAAACAGTCCCCATGCTAAAATCTCTATGGCATGAAATACACAATCACCCACTTGTGAAAATATTTTTAAACTTCATGGCCATCCTTGCAACTCTGAGTCGACATCTTTGAGCCTATTCACCGCCTTTATTTTCACACAAGAGGCACCAGAACTTGTGTCTGCCTGGATCCGTCAGATGAACCGAGCCTGTGGGATGAAAGGAGACAGGAGGCAGGAGAGAGAGGACTTCTCTGCGGGAGTTGAGGCTGGAAAAGGTTTGCAGAGTTATGGTGAGTTGACAGGCAGCCGGGCTGCATCTGTGGGCTCCACACAAAAATTTCCCCTCGCCGCCATAGAAAATCTTTTGTCATAGCTGGAGGCAACGTCTGATCTGCGGCAAAATGCTGGTCTGCTCACGACAACAGGAAGTTCATGGTGGAGGACGATCTTCCATCGGAAAGAGCCTGAAAGAGATGTTCGATTTCAGTAAAATCAGATAACACTGTAGCCTGCATCTATTTAGATGAGATTACCAAGAGTGCCATGTGGTTGCAATTTTTGTGCCTGGTCTCTCAATGACGGGAAACATCTACATTTTATAAACTGTTGATACTGTTTATAAACTCAATCTGGCCTCTTTGTCTGTTTGCTTCAACTACGACGGAGCAAACAGCACTCTTGCGGCGGAGATGTGAATTCTCCTGCGTTTGGTTAGTGCACCTGTAAACATTCCCCCACTAATTACCAAATCTTTTTCTGTCCGAATCGCGTCAAGTCTGCCAGGGCTTTCAGCGGCTCAGCCCAAGCCTAATCCCTAATCTCTGTAATCTAATTACAGCCTATACTTAATCCTGCTGCTAACAACCTGATCTTGCACACTGGTCGCCGGGTCTTGAGAGTTTTAGGCCTGGGTAAAAACCGCAGTTTCTCCTGATCACAGAGCTTTTCTGCGGGTGAGCCGCTCATTAAACGCCATTTCAGACCGGGAGGCAGCAGGTGGATGCATCTCCTGCAGGTAAATCCCTCAGGTGCCCGTTTGGCCAGACATGGGGCAGAAGCAGGAATTGTGGGAATGATTGACTGAGTGGTTACGGTCTACGGCGGGCTGGGGTCGCTTTTGGTTTTCTTCTCCTCGGACCCCGAAACTTTTGGGAGCTACCTGAAGAGTGATGACCTCACGTGAACCTGAACGGTTACACGGTTAAGCCAGATACTGGCTCCCCTTTTTTTCTCATTATACCGGGCATGGCCGTCTCACGGCCTGCATTAGAACAAACAGATAACTCTGCTTTCCCAGTCGCAGTCACAGAAAAACAAAACCCCTTTTTCATTCATTTCCTTTCTTTAAACCCTTCTCAGGTTGGTTAATTCTGTAATCGGCAGTGTGTATCGATGTACGGGATGATTTGATGTGTTAAATGCTGGCGGTGGCTCACAGTAAAAGCAGTAATTTAAAGAGTGAGGGCTCGGGGAAATGTTCCCTGACGATGATTATAATGATTTTAGGGAACACCCACACAGGGGTGAAATGAAGTATCACGTCCCAGAAAAAGGAGCTGCAGGCATCGCTGTGTCCTGTCCAAATATTTCATCATGTCTTGAAGTCAAATGTGTGTTGGGTAAAGTTCAGAGCTCCAGCTGGCGCACGCCGTGTAGACATGGGCGGAAATACGCAAGCGAGCGTGAACCACTGCCATGCTGTTTGACGTAGACTGGTGAAACGGTTTAGCTAACCGTGTGGGTTTTCACACAGCTGTGGCTTTTTGTGCCGGTAGAAATACACTGAAAAGCGTGCCCGTTAGACTGAAACTCTGAATGGGTGTGCAAGTCTGTGAGAATACCAAATCTAATCAACTTCATACCGCCTTTACTGTTACTGTTCTGCCCTGTGCAAAAACCATCAGGGCGCCGGTGTTTTCAGCCATCGGTGCTTTAGTTTACATGACCATCTTGTCTCTTTGTCTCTCCTTTTTACTTTTTATGTAAAACCTCCAAACCCTGGGCAGTGGAGAGCAGGCTGAACCAACCGGGAGGGGCTGGCCTTATCCCCCTCCACAGGTGACTCCACCCACTGCCTCCGACCACACTCCGTCGCCACACCATGGACACGGCGAGTTCTAGGGCTGAGCTGGGATGCAGAGGCAATACCGACTCCGCCTGATCCGAAACCATTAGCATCTATTTTACACCAAAGCACACCCACGGCGGGGCACAGACGTCATTCTAATGTTCCGCTGAGAGTTCATTTCAGGTCTTTTAACCAGTCAGCAGTCCACTGTAACGCTCTAATTACATCACAGGATTTATCGGTTGGCAGCCGTTCTTATCTGGGCAAATTATTTACGCAATTTTTATATGTTACCCCATTTGTCATTGTCGGGTCACATACTGGGTCTGTGATTTTACAGTCCAAATTCCAGTTACTTAATCCCAGTATAAACACAGACCGATAAAGAATGGGCAGGGAGTGGTTTGCTGTTGCCGGCCTTGTAGTGTTGACCTATCCTTAACATCTCCGAAGCATTCATTAAATGTGTAAAAGTGGTGACATCAGTGCAAAGTGTCACATGTTTTATTCCTGTTTGACTGGGGGTTATCTGCTGCATGCTTTAACTCAAATGAAACGATTCACTTCCTGTTTGGCGAGAACGGCCTGCATCCAGGATCCCTGCGTCAGCGGCCGGCCGGCCTGCTGCCACAGATCAGCCCTGACTCACACTCGACTAGCGAGGACTACGACCACAGCGGATCAGCGCCACATGGCAGCCCTCTGACGTCGGTAAACAATCGGCCGGGCCCGGGCCTGAGCGCTCACATCTGCGGGAGTTCCGTATCCGCGCGGCTTCTCTGCAGCCGTTTCCTGGAACTGCAAAGCCCGGCTTGAGCTCTGAAAACGATTGGATAATTGCTTCACCAGTTCATGTTTAGATTTACACCAAAAATACACAAACTATTTAAGACAATGGCGTTAAAACCCAGACCTGGGTCAAAATAATATTCTTAAATAATTATTTGGGTAAATGTATTCAAAGCTTCGCTTATATGAAATTACTGCATTTGAAGTATTTAACATGATTGAATTTGAAATATTTACATTTTTGTCGAATACTTTCCAATTAATGAGTTTAACTTCGAAGATTGAAAGTTCATTACATAGTTAGTGATTTTGTAATGAAAAAACACAGACCAAAGCACCACACCTACATTTGGGAAGTTGCGTTTTTAAATACAGTATTTAAGATAAATTCCTGAAAGGTTTTTGGTATTCGACCCGGGTTTGGTCACATGTTTATGTTCACATTATAATATATTACAGAAAAGATTTGCGCATCTTGAATTAACGAGGAGCCCTGTAAAGTGCAGCTCGAGTAAACAAGGCTGCAACCAAGTAATATTTTAAAACAGACAAATTACCCAGCGGTGTCTCAGTTACTTAACCACTATACTTAAATGCCCACGGGTCTACTGCAGGTACTGGCAGAAGATACGGCCCGCAATAAATCTTTTTAACAATTAGACACGTCAGCTCAGCAGATCGTGTTCGTATATTTCATGCATCGCCTTACTAATCTTCTGTGCATGTTTCTGGGCAAGGGGTGTAAAGGACTAAAATAAGGCTTGTATTTAAACAGTTTCTCGAAAACGGTGCGTGCTCCGGGTCCCAACGGGAGCTGCAGTGTCAGCATTGCCGGATGTGAAGGAGAATATCAAAACAGTCCGGTACGTGGTCTGCGTCCCATTAATCGCGTTTTGGTTTGAAACGCGCTCTGACCCCTCGCTACGTTTCGGATTTAATAAAATTAAATCAATTACAGACGTCTGGTCTGGATAAATCCAAACAATCTGCGTGTTTATTTTAGACGTGCGCTTACTTCTTTCGTAGAATTTCTACGTTAAAGATTTTTACATTTCTCCACACTGAAATACTGAAATTGTCAGGCTCGGCAAACAAAAACCCAAACCCTTTGTATGTTATCGCAGTACTCCAGGACAGCACTCCACGTCTTATCATTTTAATGCCCTTTGATGTTGATTTGTGACTAATCTTCGCTCTCCGAACACCACTTCTGTCTGTTACCCGTGTTTCTTATTTTTTTTAATTTACATCTTAGTATTTTTGCAAGACGCCCTTATCCAAAGCGACGTACACAAGTTTGAGGATCAAACGATTTCAGATACCAAGTTCTGCAAGAAGGTACATAGACAAGTGCTAAGGGGATTACATTATACAAATCAAGAACTATTACAACGCACAATGAACACTGGACTTCTTTATCGGCGTGGCACAAGATAAGCAATAATCATTTAGTATCTCAGTCGATTAAATCATTGCTGATCAATGATGAAACCGAGTAGCATTGCGAACCAGGAAAGCTACGTGAGTGAAATGTTTTTATCAACCAAAGAATGTCGCCCTTAATGCTCAAAATGTTTCATTACTGTTAGATTTAGAATAAAAGGGGGATCAGTCTAGTTGGTTAAAAGTTTTCTTACCACCGCATTACACGGGACACGGTCGTTGGGACTCCTAGATGTAATAAATCATGTACCCTGTACCTGGGAGACTGAGGAAGTAACCCAGAGTACAGGAGTGATGCTTGGGCGGCGACCCTAAAATCATGCAGGGACGGGGTGCGTAGGGGAGGGGGGTTGTTTTCGGATGCAGATATGCCTACGGTTGAGTCTTTCACTCTCTCCCTCTCTCTCTTCTTTTGAATTCGCTCTCGCTCTACTTCTCCTTGGGTGGAATAAATTACTTTCTTGAAATTAATTCGACATGACACAGGTGCCGCGGCCAAACTCTTGCTCATCAGTTCCCTCTCCCTTCCACAAAAAAAACTGGCCTCACATAACCCTTGCTCTGTTTTTCGCTCTGCCGCTTCAAGTATAAATTAACGCCCTACCTCTATATTACTGTGTCGAGCGCCAGTACAAGTAATAAACACATGCAATCCAGTCTCCTCCACGGAGCTGACATTGCAGATTAATGCGTAAAACTGTACATCCAGGAGAACGAGCTCCCCCTGGTGGCAGTTAGACGAATTAAATTTCAAACCGGCTAAAGCGGTATGACTGGAATAAACAATCCGGTGTTTCAAAAGCATTAGGTAAGCGCACCTGAAAATCAAATCAAAAAAATAAATGACGGAAACGTTGAAAATGTAGTTACAGACAGTAATAGCTATCCACTGTAACACACTCTGGGACTGGTTCTCGATTACGGAGCTTTAAAGCTCTGCTGTGGGCGCCTCCCTCACACAGCAGGCGTTTATATTTTTAATGGTCAGGGGTTTCAGGAAACTGTGTCACATCACCTCATACTTTAGGGGGTGCGTTCGCCTCACCTGGCAGTATTTGGGACAAGATAACGAGAAGTGCATCTCGGGTTTAGACGTTGGTGTTATAACCGCACGGCCAATTCTCTCTAACACGCAGGATGTTTTTTTTCTTGTGACTAGTTACAATAGCGGAATCTTTCACTGTTTTTATATCATTGTGCGAGCCACTGCTGAGGTTCCAGTGACGTTATACTTTATTTATTAGATCAGGTTTAATTTTGCCCAAGGACGATTTTGTTTATTTTTAACATTATTTAAATGTTAGTTTTAGCATTGCTAGCACTGTTTTTAACTCGAATTCATAAAGCATTTATACAATAATCAGAACCAGAAAAGCATAAACTGTGTCATTTTCAGCCTCAAGTGACAAGTGGTTTATTAAATTTTTTGTTACATTTTTATTTATTTTTCTAAAACGATATAACCGGTCTATTTACAGTTTTAAATGAAAAGGTCACTATTCTCAGGTGTAGAAATCTGTAAACGCGTCCATCGCCTTATAGCCGATACTGTATTCATTTTATAGAACCGTCTATTTAAAAATAATAACACCACGGTCCCAGACAAATTCGGAAACTAACAAGGTGGACTTTATGACCACTAACCAGGCCAGTGGAGCGGGGTGCCACACAAACTGCTCATTGAATGGTCCATGCCTTCATGCACACAGAGGTCAAAACAGATGAACCCCTTTGCCTTCTTACTCTGAATACGGCCATGTGAGGATGGACCCACTTTTAGCAACGTGACCCCGTTTCCTAACCCGCCCTACTTGGAGAAAACTGTACACTCTACTACTTGTAATTCTGCCCGTCTCAGCCACCTGAGAAACGATGTGGACTGTGAAACTTCATTGTTATATTCTGATTCTTTGTCTTCTTCACTACTTTTATTATTTACTGTAATGTGCTAAAGCTTTAAAAAGCACTGGACAATTGGAAATGGCATTTCATGGTATTTAAAACTAACTGCTGGACCTACATGAATAAAAACATACCTCACTTGTCTCCACGTTCAATCGTCAAACGTAAATTCCAAGTGAAATGTTTGTATTTTGATTTGCAGCCCTGACTGATCACTGTATGCCCCGGGCTGATGAACTGTTTGGGGGGTTTTGTCCGCTGCTGTCGTTGTCATAAGAGGAAGCTATTTCACCTTGACATACTTTTAGGAATTTCCGAAAAGTGTCAGATCAGATTTGGAAGAAATAGCTCTACCTACTGGGCTTGGGTCGAACAACAGACAGAATTTGTTGCAACGCATCAAACAAACCAGCGTGAAGGGCATTGAAGAGACATATCTGGGATTTAAATACACTTGGTTTTTCCCTCAAAAAACATGCTAGTTTTGCAGTACTTCTAGATGACAGAATGAACACTACAGCCTAAAATAATTGCATTTGAATTAATAATTTACAGCTAAACATACTCATTTTTGTATTACAATTCGCATAGGTATATATTTAAATGGTCACAGTATATCTATTACACTGTGTTCTTTATATTAATAATATGGTCTGACAATGGCTGGATATTCTTTTTCTAGTTAACCCTAACCAGTTTTTTCGATCCATCTTCCCCTTTCGAAATGCTGGTAAATTCCTTTCTCGACCTGTCAGCTTACGACAATGAAACAAACGTGAGTTTCGCACACAGTGCTTGTGGACCTCATTTCACTTTTGATCATGCCAGCACTGAGAAACTGTTACTGTAGCTATTTCGCCCACGGTGGATTTTGCAACAGGTTTGCAGATAGTGGATGAGTAGCTAGGGTGAGCTACAGTACCTACTCAGATCAAAACCTACTCGCTGCTTTTGAGCACGAGCGCTTTGATGTACCAGAAAACACTCTCTTGCTCCCTGGAGCCTGGAAGAGAATGTAAAATTCTAACCTCGCCCCTCACAGCAGTAGAGAATCTGGCTTCAGGTGCTAGCTTTATGGGGGCCCTGGCTGTGTGGACAGATTCTGCACTGGCTGTCCTTGGTGTCTGTCAAGGTGGCCAGTCCACTGTCGGGAAAAGTCATAGAGAGATGCGTGCTCTCCGCGTGGTCACGGACAAACCTGACCATGTCCGTCTCCTGGAACCTTGAGAAATACAGACCCAAACATTCTTCATACCCGCAGATCCATGTGAAGCAAACATACTGCACTTGACATCAGAGTTACCGTTAACTACCTGCAAAATGGCTGGCCTTTCATTAACATGATTATTTTACAATGCAAGTCCTTTACGCATTTATTTGTTGATCTATATTCATAATGTACTTGGACAATTTATGGATTACAAATAAATACACGT
This sequence comes from Hiodon tergisus, assembly GCA_025775045.1. NCBI lineage: Eukaryota > Metazoa > Chordata > Actinopteri > Hiodontiformes > Hiodontidae > Hiodon > Hiodon tergisus. Next base: position 21,844 of record JAOVYW010013390.1, on the reverse strand, counting down.
AATAGCTGGTCTGGTCTTGTGGGATTGAAGTGAGTGCTCTGCAAAAAGAGAGACTAGACTGCCAATGAGACCCGTTGGTTCAGTCAGAGATCGCACCAAGGTCTTGCAGCCACTGACTGAAAAAAAACATATTTCGTTTTGTAGGAGCAAGACTTCTTTATTTTCCATTAATCAAATAAAAAGAGAAACATGTACTGTTGGTTTTCCAACTGGACTTCAGTGGGCTACACATGAAATAAGAGATTTAAATGTCAGATATATCTGACAAGTTTCTTTCTGCTGTTTTTTTCAACACAGCTTCAATTTGTGATTCTGCACAGCTTGAATTTAGTTTTTTCATTGGTATTAGATCTAAGCATCCGTTTGCGAGACTAACTATGGATGATCCTGGTATCATTCTTCTACCAGTTTTTGTTTATTATATAGAGAAGTGGAGAGACTTAGATTGGGGTTAATGGCATTGTTCTGTCTGTCACCATTTTTAAATGTGTGATGTGTTATTAAAAATAATAATAATAACACATTTTCCTCACCGCCACTTTATTAGTCTTTTCATTTAACGAGCTACAATTAATGTGAGAAAACGTTTGAAAAATCGTAAAACGAGAAAAATAACCTAAAGTCAACCGCTTCATGCCAAATAAAATAAATTTTGCCACGCTTTGAATAACTCAGACAAGTGACCAGGGGCACCCCAGTAATTTTTATTTTATTTGCAAAAGAACCGCAGGCACCAATTGCAGACACTGACCCTTTCAAGTTCACAGAGCAATTGGCAAAAGAGGAAACGCAAACATGCTGCTCGTAGTTTGCCCAGCAGGCGGCACTAACTTCCCGATTTATAACTTCCTGGTTGTAGAGACAGACGTTTTGAGCAGAAGGACTGCATTCTGCGTTTAATTTGTTGGAAGAAACATAGTAAATGTTGACCCATACACACAGAATATATATGAAACTACTGACGAGCAATAAAAATAATACAGGTCCCACGAGTCGCCAACACTATGCAGAAGACAATGGTCGCCGTTATTAAGTCATCCTTTATCTTCTTTGATTTGTTCTATCTAGCATTCACTGATGTAATTGAGGAGTTAATTGCAATCTATGGAATATTCTTGTCCGTAAATTGTTTTAATTTGACTTAAAAATTGAGAATTCTAGGTTTATTTTGAACTTGTATGGGAAATGAATCGTGGGGGGGACATGGAATCATTCTGAAGATACTACTACTCGATTTAAAATGAATTACATTGTTAAACATGATGTAAATATATCTTAACTACGTGGTTGAACCCTTAAACAGTGACCGGTCGATGATGACGTTTCGACTCTCTGCCGTCAAATGTGTTTTAATTCATATAACGTTTTGTACCTCCGTGAGTTATCTCTGACACAGTGGCCAGGGTTTGTCTGTGTCTGTCTGAGTTCAGTTAACAGACATTAATCTTACTGAAAAGAACAGGAGAACAGCTTATCCGGTGATGTCGAGCAACATCATAAATGCCATGACATCAGGACAGTGAGATTTAAACTGCAAATAACTGAGACCAGAACACCATTAAAGAATACGCTGTTCATGTGTAGGATAATGAATAGGTTAATAGTTAATAGGTAATAAACCCTGGTAATAGGTAATAAATTAAATAGGACAATTTGATGGTTAAATGTTTCATTCATCACCAGTGCACTGCTGGCTCAAATCCCAAGGGGGAGACAGCTGCTGTTGTTGTATCCGCGAACAAGGTACTAAACCCGAACTGCTTCAGTGAATGCCCAGCTTGGTCAATGGACTGTATAACGGTAAATATGCATCTCTCCATGGGCCGGTGTTTGACAGGCAATTAAATGATGTAATAAGTAAAAAAACAAAGACACAAACCTAGTAAACACGGTTCAAGTATTCTGGGCCTCAGTGCGCAATCAAAAGAGGAATAAACTTGCTTTGCATTACCGTGGTGTGATTTTCAGAGGCTGACAAATCTAATTTTAAAACCGAGTGCACTCTGACCAGCATAAGAACATAAGGGGGTTTTCCCCAGATAAAGGCTAAAGGCGAAGATAAATTGGCACAGAGGAGGTGTGGTGGAAACAGAGGAGCAAATGTCAGGCCTCGATCAAGAAGAAGATTACAAGTTACATTTAAGCAGGATGTAGATCTTTGCTGCGTGACCATTTAAACATAAGCAATACCAAACATTAAAACTCACATTAAAAAGTGGAGGTCAGTGAGAGGCAAACAAGTGTCCCATGATGCAACGGTGCGAGGAATCAGGGAGTTAGCAGTATTGGCGGAGAACGCGCCGGGGGGAGGCCGGCTGAGAACAGCCTTGCCAAACCCACCCCTCCATCACAAGCCAAACCTGCCTTGGGTCCGTTTCAGGCACTGACTGCTGGGTGAAGGAGCTCTTCCTCTCTCTCTCTCCGAAAGTCACAGCTGTCCACGGTCCACAGTCCACGGTCACAGTCCCTGTCCACGGTCCACAGTTCGCGGTCACAGTCCCTGTCACAACCCATGGCCTGTCCCCAATTTCTCCAAGCAGGACTCAGGTGAAACCCTGACCCAGGGAGTAGCTTTTACAAGCAATCTAGGAGTGGAAGCTAAGGCAACAAAGCAAAATGGGAGGAATTCACTTTGAGTGTCAGCTGAAAAAACATTTTCACTGCATTTTCACATGGTGTGACTGAAGAGAAATCGTCAGTAACCATTGGCAGGCTGACCACTATTCTGAGCTTTAAACCCAGATATACAGTATGAATGTGAAAAAAACAGAACCTTTTTCTGTTATTCCTTTTCTAAGCTGGTGTCGACCAAGTGGAACCATGGACATTTTGCAAGGGGAGCGTGTCAGTTCAAAGAGGATTGTGGGATTGTAAAACCGAGCCACCATCCGTCTCACAGCTTGAACCGGTTCTGGGCCCGAGAGAGCCAGAAACTCCTGGTTTCCCCGCACCCTAACCCCCCCAATCTCGTGCCTCTTATTCATTTGTATTTCAACATTTCTGTTAATCTGGAACGACCGAACAAATAATCACACCGTCCGGACGCTAACCCTTCAAGCGGCGAGCATTCCGTTATACACATTGGTTCTTGGCAATGATTTAAACCAGTGGAAAGAACACTCAGATAGAGACTATCTGGAAGTGGTAACAAAGTGGAGGTACCTTAGTGGCAGAGCACTCCGTCTGTGACAGTGAAATGGCAAAATGGATTAAAGAGGACACGGTAACCTCCCAACAGTCAGAAGAGCGTGATAGCAGGGGTATGTCACAGTCACAGTCACACAATTTTTTATTGGAGGAGGGTGGGGTGGGTGTGTTTGGGCTACGGACGCACATTTTCTTATTCCCCACACCTTGGGAGGAGGCCAGTGAAGCCCTTGGGGGGCGTTCCGGTCAGTCGGGGGTTAACGTGGCTCCGTTCCGGGCCCTAAGAGCAGCTGCTCTCATGAACAAAACCAAGACGCGGGCCGAGCCGGCGCTGTCAGGCTGGTGATGTATGACTTGTAGCAGGATGTTTCCAAGCCCCTTTGTCCGTATGGTCGCCGACATGTTATTTAACACGCGCCGCCTACAGAGCGGGGGACTTACAGCTTCACATCTGGCGGGCAGATTTCGGCGCAGGGCGCCCCCTAATGGGTCTAGTTCATTCATCTTGAACCAGAGCCAGAAGTACGCCTTCATATGGCTCTACTGAGAGAGCGACCCAATCCCACGCCTGAATCTCGGCTCTACTGAGAGAGGGGCCCAATCCCACGCATGAATCTCGGCTCTACAGAGAGAGGGACCCAATCACACGCCTGAATCTCGGCTCTACAGAGAGAGGGACCCAATCACATACCTGAATCTCGGCTCTACAGAGAGAGGGACCCAATCACACGCCTGAATCTCGGCTCTAAAGAGAGGGGCCCAATCACATACCTGAATCTCGGCTCTACAGAGAGAGGGACCCAATCACACACCTGAATCTCGGCTCTACAGAGAGAGGGACCCAATCACACACCTGAATCTCGGCTCTACAGAGAGGGAACTGCGCTACTTGGCTCTCGTTTTCTTCATCACCTTCCCTGGCCTAGAATTTGTCATAAAAGTCTTTGTCGCCACTTCGTTATGTTTGTTTTTGCAATTCGTTTTGTGAAAGCCCTTTGGCAAGTCATAAGATTCAGTCAAATATATAAATATGGTAATGGACCTTGGGATTCTATCAACGGACAGAAGAAATGCTAAGCAGAGAGCTGTCATTTAGAGTGGAGAGTCCTATTAAGTGTACACCAGGAGGGAAGGCGCTGAGTGTTGACAGGAAAATGTGATTTCTCTGCACTGCGTCAGCACTCTATGAGATTCCTGTACAGAACGAAGCCGTAACCTTCTTCCTGCAGTCCCAGTGCTTCAGTCTTTCTGTCCTTCTGTCCTTCTGCTTTCTGAGTGATTTCCCTCACCCATGCTGGTGCAGAATAATCTCCGTGACATAAAACACATCACGCTCAATACTTTAAGTCTCAGCTAAGAGCTTCTTAATGACTGCTATGGGCTGGTCATTTTTAACCCAACGTTCGAGATAACTTTCACAGGTTTTTTTTCGAACATCCTCCCTGTGGAGGAACTGAGCTTCATGCCTGGTCAAAGGAAAAGAAGCCACAGCCAAAACGGCTTGTTGACACATCACTCTGCTCTGCTGTGAACGGTCAGATAAATCTAGGCAGATAAATCAAAGCACCCACCTGGGATGGCTGTGACTCCATCCCCTGTTCCACCTGGGACGGCCGTGACTCCATCCCCAGCTCCACCTGGGACGGCCGTGACTCCATCCCC
>JAOVYW010013390.1:0-11763 GCA_025775045.1 Hiodon tergisus | reverse complement strand
GCTGTTCTGGGATCTGGGCTGTTCTGGGATCTGGCCTGCTCTGCGATCTGGGCTGTTCTGGGATCTGGCCTGCTCTGGGATCTGGGCTACCCTGGGATCGGGGCTGTTCTGGGATCTGGCCTGCTCTGAGATCTGGCCTGCTCTGGGATCTGGCCTGCTCTGGGATCTGGGCTGTTCTGGGATCTGGCCTGCTCTAGGATCTGGGCTGTTCTGGGATCTGGCCTGCTCGGGCACATAATAAATGATTGACTCTAGTGCCTTTCCTGAAGCCAGATCGTAAAAAGATTGATATCTGTGGCAAAGAGGACGTCAACTGAACTGACAATCAAGTTTCTGGAAAAATAATTTGAAAGACAATTCCATGGTTACGGGGGCTCTTAGTTTGCATTTGCTCCTCCCCCTGACAAACAACCAACCTCTGGTGATCAGAGTCATCTCAGCAGGTTTTTAAGGGACCATGAGGTCTTATGTGACTGCCAACCCATTTACAGCCTTAAATGTCAACAGAAGTAACTTATTGGCAGCCAGTGTAATAACGTAGGTGCTGGGTTTGGAATAATTTTTAGGGTATTAATACCAGTATTTCAGCTAACTGATAAAATAGAATTACAGTAAGGTCTTTTCACACAATAAACGACTAATTTTATCTTAGAGGCGGACATCTTCTGTTCTACCCAAATTCTCCGGCTCAGTTGTAAACCCAAAGGCCTTAAGACGATACCTTGGATCTTTTGAACTTGAGTTTAGATGCAGTTGTTTTATATGAAAGATTTTGGTCTAATTCCTGTTTCATTAGAATTTATCAAAAGGGAATTAAGACACCTAACATTTTATGCCCTTTAGGCTTAATTCCAGCCCAGCAAGATAAAGATCCACACCTGGTTTTACTGACGTCTGCAGTCTTTTCATCCGCATAGTGCTGAAAATTGAAAATTGAGAGGTAACATATAAAGGAAATAAGAAGGGGGCCTAGAAATGAACCTTTTAGGACACCATACTTAATGACCAGTTGTCCTTTATTCAGAACAACTTGAAATCTATCAGTAAAACAGGACCTGAACCATGACAGAGCAGCCTTTTTAATACCCACATGGGCATCAAGCCCGTGAAGATGGAAATGGTGGTCTGAAGAGTTAATATCAGATGCTAAGAGACTATCATTTAAGGAAAATCATCATAGTTTAAATTAACATGGTTCCCAGTTAGGACGTTGGCACTGACAAAACGTCAGTGATGTAACATAACATTAGAACAGATTACACACCAATGTATTTATATTTTTGTGGCAACTTCCTTCAGAACTATCTATGTTACCACCCTAGACCACCAGAAAGGACCGAACATGAGGATATCTTTGGCTGTTATTTGCTGGACGGCTGAAGTCTCCACTCTTTGTAATTTCACCTTCAGGGCCCTGAGTCCTAAATGGAAATTAGGGACTTGAAGTTGTAATCATTTGTGTTTACTATCGGCCTATCTGGGGGTATAAACACCATGGAGGTAATGGAAGAGAGGTCATTAACTTTCGATGGAAGGAAGGCTAGGGCAGCGGTTTCGGGCCAACCAAAACTATTCCTGGGGAGCAGAGATCTCCAAAACGAAAAAGCACTGGAAAAACCTGAATACGTAGATACTTTTTCCGGGGTATGTCATCTCGGACAGAAAAGGTTTGGCCAAGGTTTGGCCAAGGTTACGGCGAAACATCGGGTTGCTCCTAAGATTGAACTAGCCTCATTTAGTTTGGGATTCACAGCTTCGTCAGCAGTGAATCCACTCTGCCTCTGTGTGAAAAACGCAGACAAGCCTCCAGCTCTATCGAGAAAGAGTTATCGAATTGTTTTTAAAGGTGCGTGCGTGCGTGCGTGCGTGCGTGCGTGTGTGCGTGAGAGAGCGAGAGTAAGCAGGCTCACTGAAACCATAGCTTTACCTCATTATCCACTGCTAAATTGCTAGAATGCACTGAGCTTGTGGCTTGGGCTGAGACGGTATCTGATGATGGCGCGCTTTCACACTGTAAACCATCTTATTTTATTTCCGTCTTAAGCTATTTATAAATGTTCTGTTCTGCAGAAGATTGCGGAGTATTTATTTTTTTATTTTTTTATTTAAATACGGCGATAAATCTAGATGTATAAATATAGGTCTGCAGTTAGGTATTAAGTTTTCAGGTTTTTCTACTGGGGGCACTATCTATAAATGCCCCAAATCCCAGATTTAGCACATACGTGCTCATGAAAATTAAAATATTTTGTGTCTCCTTTCCAAATGCTTTCTCTGTGATCAGTCTATACCAGTCTTCTCTACCCAAATCTGAATAAAAACCTTACAGACTTGATAACGGAGGAGTCCTCCAGGTCTGCTGAAAAATACAGCTGTCTTTTGCTTCAGTTCACCTTTTTCAGCCCTTTAAATCTCTGTCCAGCCAGGATCTAAAAATCTCCAGCAAATAGCCCTGCTCATTATTTTTCAAGCATTGGACTGTAATTGCCTGTTTGAGCCGGCCCTAACATTATCAGTGTGTGTTGTACATGTTTTATAGAGGCTTGTAATGTTTTGTGCAAACGTATGGGTCAACCGTTTCCTGTTAACTAACGGTGTGGATAGCTGTCGTTTGTTAACCAATTAACCAATTATGTGAGTGTGATTTAACCAACAAGTTCGCAGTCCGTTAATTACTGTAGACAATGGAGGGAATGTGTGGTACACTGTCATAAACAGGCCGGCGCTCCTAACAGAAAGCCAGGTTGAAACCATACTAGAGTGGTATAAAAAAATACATAAAGACAACTTAAATTACACCTAGCAGTGAGTCAAAAACGTCCCTCATTACATACAGTAACCCCCCCCCCACAAACCCGAAGAAAAGGAAATGGTGAAGCAAAGCCGTTTATTTTTAAAATGTGTGAGTCTGTCATTCTCTCTCTTGCCATGTGCTGTACGCTATGACAATGTGAAAGGCTTTTCGTCTTTCAGCGCCCCACCCCCACCCCAGCGTTCCAGCTGCCATCCCACTGAGATTCAACGTATTTTTTAAATCTCTCTCCAGACAGTGTGAACACACTTCTGTAATATTCCATAGCTATGAATTACTGAAATTACCACATTTAAAATTACATTAAGTGTTTTGACTGAGAAAGAGAACACATTTTCCCATTTTGTTCTCCTGACTGACACTGGGCGATTGGAGAGGATTGATCTGTTTTAGTTTTTGTAGACAATTCCTGGTTATAAATTTTTCAAACAGTGAATTTGTATCTGAATTGTATAAAGTCACAGTCTGAAGCCTGAAGACAGTGGTATCTTAAGCAAGCTCTGTTGGCGATAGCTCTGTTTGAGTCTAGTTGGTTTGAGAGACTGCTAAAACCTTCATCGAGAGTGACCTCCAAAAGAGTTAACAGTCCAAAACAAAAGAGAGAGTTCTGAACTAACAAGAAGAAATTTGCAGCAACTTCATTCTGTCAGGAGTTCAGAGGATTCCGAGAAATTCTGTATGTGCAAACACACCGTTGGTTTTTAAAATAAGTCAAGCAGTCAAGTCAAGCAGCGACAGCAAATATGTCGACCGGCAGAATTTTATTTGTGTAATTTGGAAGTGGAATAAAGATCACCCTCCAACACCATGAACATCAAACACGGATGAACATGGCTGATGATGAAACTCAGTGGTCACATGACAAAGAGGTCCTAATACTTCCTAACGAGACTGGATAATCACACCAGACACCACACATTGCATTTCATTTTTTTTTCAAGTTTGTAACATTTGTGTCTCTGGGAGGCCTGGCGCCTTCTTCACTCGGACGAACTCTATGGTGTCCGGGGGCCTTCCTGAGATGCAAGAACTCCATGGTACATCTAGGTCATCCCTCCCAGTGATGACCTCAGTGTTGTCTGGGGCTTACCAGATTTATGTGACATGTGTAAGTGCTATACAGTGCAGATTGAGTACGTCTGAGTATTTATGGCTAGTGTTAAAAACAGCGCTATTGTGTTTAAATGCTATAATATAGAATGAGACCTGTGAAATCTGCTGTTGCTGATCTTCCGCAGCGTAGGACAATTCTTTTGTCTTCTTGTGTCTAGCCCGGACCTGCGCTCAGTGTTTCATTGGGCCCAAATGGGTCCCGCCCTTCCCATCTCCTCCATGAATACTCACTTGGGCCCGCTCCAGTGTTCGGTCTTGGTTTCCATCGCCCCAGATGGCCCCGCCCTTCCCATCTCCTCCATTAATACTCACTTGGGCCCGCTCCAGTGTTCTTGTCTCGGGTGACCCGGGTCTCAGTGTCCGTTGCCCCAGATGTATAGAGAAGGGATAAGTGAGGGACAGTGTTCCCGTGACTGCCAGGCGTTTTTCTGACACACGTGGGCATGCTTTTCAGGTAATTTCTCTGATAAAGTTTTTACTGAAAGCCAGTGGACCTGCTTTCAAATCATGCCACCGTTTCAAGCCGTAACTTTCGGCTGCAATAAAACCCCACAGTCAGTCCTCAATGTCAAGAGGATAGATATGTGCAAACGGTCGCATTTTGGAGCAGCGCATAGATCTTATAGGCAACTGAACTCACAGAAAGGTTACCTCTGTGTATTTAATCTCGTCTGCTTTCTTAACCATAAAATGTGCGCTAGATTGTAGCGATAAATTTCACCCGCAGTCATTGTGAAAGATTAATCGAGCCGGGATTTGTTGCTGCCTGCACAGATTTTGTGACTGCCATTATTCATTTTACCAACATCAGCACCGAAGGATAAATCCAGATTTACTCTCTTACCTATTTAAAAACCGTTAAAAAAATAAGACCACCTCACACATTAAATGAAAGCCCACACTTATCATTTCTGTGCAGTGTATCATAAGGGTTTTTGTTTTTATTTTTTTTTATTTTTCGGTAAAACACAGGTCTGATTGTATTCTTGTGAAGATTTCGGTCTCCCTCCTCTTCGTCTGCGAGGGAAGCCTGGAGAGACAATCACACTCTGCCACTCTGTCCTGGAAGCACAGAACTGGGAATTAGGCACGGCCCATTCTGGGGGGACAGAGAAACTTCTTAGAGAGTGTCTTCCAGGGTTACTCAGTTCTCTGGTCTCTTGTGCGGATCTCATGACAATGTGCGCTGGTCAAAAAAAAAGAAACCACTGGGCCTGAAAGGTATGAATCAGTCCATTGTTTGCAGGTCTCGCGTTTTGAAGGGGATTTCTGATTCCTATCCTTCTAAGTGCCGGTCCCCGGTGGGGTTTATGGATGATGCCTTCTGCAGATCTGATTTGTAATGCCGGCCCCTTGGCAGCGAAGTATTCCCTGTAAGCCAAACAGAGCCGGAGCTGGCTATCGAACCCTTGTCATCACCCTTGCCGCCTGTTAATTGGCTGTCTGGGCAGGAAGGAAGTTGACTCCAGCTGGACTTTATTCATCAGTTGAGTCGGTCACCTGCAGCGGACTGAATCACACTGCTGATGATGTCACAGACCAGACCCAGGTGAGGACATAAAACAGGAAACCGTGATAAAACCGGCTGACCAACTGGTATAAATCCCTAAAATGTCAGAGACGATGAGATCAATTTTAGCCTGAAATAAATACCGTGTCCGTTAGTATGTTGTAGAGCACTTTAAGGAAAATACCAGAGGGGGGGTTGGTGGAAAAATGCTACCTCAAGGGACCCACAAAGCCCGACTGACAAAGCTTGATAGCGTCCGCCGCGCAATGGCTTTTTTTAACCGCTGCTGTTCGTTAAAATGCAAGATTTCCTAAGGTTTCTTCAAGGCAACGCCAGCCCACCACACTGGCCATCTCAAAGCCTGCCGGCCGTATAGTTACAGATAAGAGTAGGCCTTATGCTCAATTACGATTCTGTTTTTGTCACACAGACAGACAGACTCAGTCTGGCGTTTTCACAATGTTATGGCAAGTTGTGACAGGATAATTGTAAAGGAAGTATTAACCTCCAGCTGGTCTGCAGACAGTAATTAACCTGGAGTCCAGTTTCCTCCTCGCCATTGCCGTAATTGTAGAATTATATCGGTGTGACTCCTCACATTTTGGATTAACATCCAGCCGAATGCGCTTGTTAAGTTTCACGGGACTCTCAGAAACGTTTCCGGACCACCCACCCACCTCTGTGTGCACTTTGGCAACTCGTCATCTTGGCTCCTTTCGGAGCGAACCAGCGCACCTCGGACTGGGCCACGAAGCCCACAAAGGTCATCCGTCACGAAGTATAATGTTCAAGAGTGGCGCTAGAGTTTTCCAACACTGCTCTCCGCGGCGCAGTGAGGCTTCCTACCAGACCGTCTCTTGGAACAAAGTAAAATAAAACAAATAAACCCCGAATGAGGTTTATGTCATTGTTATTGTTACAATTTTACTCTTTATGTTACATTGATGGCCAGTGAAGCTGGATGGATTATGTTTGAGCCAAATGAAACAAACAAGGAAGTGAAACAAAAATAATAGCATTAGCAGTTTACTTATGTTTACTATATGTCTTCATCAATACAGGACACACCCAGAAATATGGCACTGCAAGATAATGCCGTCAATACCATGATCATTTAAAGTTGGATTACAGTACAGAATGTAACTTTTGATTACAGTTCTGCTGACATTTTACTATCGTTATTTAAAAACAGATTTTGCATGGTGTAACTTAAGACTCCGCCACGTGTGAACTTTCACTTAGGTAGAAAATACGTGGAAAGGCATAGAACGCGTCTGCTCTGCGCTAGGGCATCTCACCCACAACCTTTCTGGATGTCCAGCCTACAGACCGGTCTCCACCAGGCAGAGCATCATGGACAAGTTTAACCCCTTTGCGCTTCTGATCCCATCCAGTACCACTCAGAACTCAAGTTAAGTTACGCTCTTTTTACTAGTTATCCAGTTTGAGCCCCCATAATTCCTGGCAGTGTCAAATCTTGATGAGGGATCGGAGTTAGCGGTTTGGCTATTTTGTCCGCCTTCGCAATGGTGTGAGGCGGCATATTGCAACACGGGGTTAAACCCTCCGATACTCTGCTGTTTAAAACAAGGCCGTATTCCCGGCGAACACGGAAAGACTTTGCTCTTTTAAAGCAGAGGTTTTGGGTTGAGTCCAATTAGAAGAAGTGTTCAGAAATTACAAAAACGGGAAACGTGAACTTGGGTCATGGGTCATGGGTCATGGGTCATGGGTCATGGGTCGTGGGTCATGGGTCGTGGGTCGTGAAGAGATCACGGCCAGGTGATGGAGTGGGATATGAAACGGGTGCAGGGACCGGTCCAGGGAAACGCCAGGGTGCACACACAACACAAGACAAGGTCGTTAGTTAAGCCCATGGCACCTCAGGGAGCACAGACCATCAACTCATCCTCTCCATCGCACTCTGTTCTGGACATACAAACACAAGGGGCCCTCCCAAATGTGATCAGCAAGTCCTCACTGAAGGGGAACAGCAGCAGCGGACGTAAACACACACTTGCAAAGCCTAATGGAGGGGTAGTACTCTGGAATGTAAGGACTATGTGAGGAGTTGAGCGTGGGCAGAAACCTCCTGTGTTGTGTTAAACTATAATCCAGAGAACCTCACCATAGCCGGACTGCTACAAACGACTCGTAACTCCTGGCAACACCCGTTTCTCGGATCCAGTGGTGCGGTGGGCGCAGGGGAATGCAAAATCGTGCCACAGGTCATTCTCAACCAATGGGCTCGCACCCAGGTGACGACAGAGCAGGAAGCCTGGTTCTAACGGCAGAAAAGTTGGCCAGAACCATTGCGGTTCTGGGGGGGGGGGGGGTTTCTCTGGCATGGTCCCGGTTCACCCGTTCCACTGGAAGATCAGAGAGCTGTTACCTGCTCCTTGTACTACATCATTGGTGGGCTGAGAGGGGAGCCATCCAGCACATAGATGTTTCAGCCCTAAGGGTGTGTCAAGCCAATGGAGCATGAATTTATCTGTTTGCGGTGGTCCTCCCCACATCCGGACATCCATCCCATAGGCCGTTGTCAAGGAAAGAGTTGGACATTAGATGACCCCCATTGAACTAGCCTGAATCGCAGGGGCACACCTATCCTTCTAAGCCACCCGGACCCCCCTTTGGCCCCCACACTGCCTTATCTACTCGGCTTTCGCTTCAGATGGATACCAAACACCCAACCGGGTGACATTCTGTTCTCAGCCACTCATGGGAATCAAAGCCTTCCCAAATCCAACGTCCTCTTTTCACGAGTCACCTCGCCATTTTAAAAACAAGTCAGCTCATCGTTGTTCTTTTGCCCGAAACCCCACCCCCCCAGGATGAGGGCTGCAAGATATATGTCGGGTGTCAGCGGGGATGGAGGGAGGCGGGGGTCGTCGGGGGACACGAATCGCTGGGTTTCTCTGCAGTCCGCATCCTCGTTCCCCAGCCCCGTAGGACGCCACATAGTTTGGCAGGCGATATTCAGATGGGAAGCCCGGCAGCGATGACAGAGAATGCCACAGGAACCCGTTCCCACAAGGACGGAATGCTGAAGCCAGCAGATCTGTGGGGCCACACCGGGTTTTTTTTTTTCTTCTCCTTCAAGATTCCTGGGAAACGTACGCTCGCAAATTACCCACAGTGTGTGTACACACGCAAATGACACAAACCCGAAGGCTTAAATCAGCAGACCATGTGGGGATTCACAGGAACGCCGTGGCGACGTGCGAATGAAACGTGCAAATGGTGAGATGGAAAAGTCTTTTAAGTGCACCGGGAAATAAATGAAGTGCCAGGGTGGGCGGGCAAAATTGCACAAAGCTGCCTTTCAAGCAGTTAGCACTCTACAGCGTTCAACTTTACCCCATCAATAAGGAATGAATGTATTATCACCACTGGCTGAGGGGAAGGAAATGTCACATTCCACTATACGGCCCTCACTGGAACAGGCCATTCCTGCCAATGCGCATTGCAAGGCTTCTAACACCTAAATTCCCAAAGCTGAAATCAGCAGCTTTCCAACAGACCCATTCAAGCTGTCATCCTTTTCCATCCCTTTCACTTAAGGTTCCGGTGATTTATCATTTGGGAGAGGAGGGGGGTCGTGGGAGCAACCCATCCTCCTGAGAGGACTCCGGGCATTGGTTTCCCTTTTGTCTGAAACTCAAGGGTTGACCGTCGTCGAGCTTCTGTGGCAACCGTTACCGACCGTCTTGGAAACCCTTGCGGCCTCCCCCGGATGGTGCGTTCGTCTGTCTGCTGTCACGACGATTGGAGACTCGTCCCCTCTGATTTCGGTAGCCGCCGCGGTGCCGCCCCTACGTGGGCACCGTTGTGGTCAGGCGGGTGAGGCTGCCGGTACCCGTCGTGCGATGTCCTGCTTCTTCCTTCAGACTCGTCGCCCATTGGGATACCGAGGTCTCCTTCAACCTTGAAGCCTACGCTGCATAGCTGAAAGAGCATATTGGGAGGATTTTCTCCAGGCAGTTAGATATACTACATATTTATAGTCTTTTTCTGTCTACTTGATGTGGCTGCAACAATATAAAACATATATAACACCCAGTATGGCTTTAAAAAATTTTTTTTTTTTAAATGCCATTTCCCTTCCGCTTATAATACTGCAGAGAGCAGAGATTCTGTGTTGAAATACAGTGCTAGAAAATTACACAAATAATCATACAGTAAAAATGTGGCCCCTCAGTGTTGCAGCCCAGCAGCGGCCTCAATGAGGCATTAATATGCCGTCCGCGGGGTAACTGGACGCCTTGTCACTCACGTTATCAATGGACTGTGAAGGCTTTTGGTATTTGGCACACAAGGTCCTCACATGAGGCGCCAACGCCAACACCGGCCCCTGGCCCCAGGACACCGGACAAACCGTTTTCTGTCATCGCAACACTTCACGCTGTCTCCACTCCACCGCCAGCAGCACAGAGAGAGCCTATTCAGAGTGAGGGCCGGCTCTCTCTGTGCCGCCGTTCAGAAAACGTCTTTCTTGGGGATTAAAGAGAACTTTGGATGAAAGGTGGAGAGCGGATTTGGGTTTTTGGGGGGGGTTTTTTGATAGCATAATAGATCAAATACCCTATAATACGTATGTGGTACGTAATTTGCCATGGGCAGATTCCCAATGATTCCTTTCATATACCTTTGCTCTGGGTGTTTTTTCATGGTTTTTGTTGCTCTTAGTTGCTAATTTGGTAATAATCAGCAACAATGTCACAAAATCCAAAGGTGGCCTTGTTAAATCAAGTCATGTTAAATCAACCCTACCATGTTTCTTTTATTCGACAGATATTGGCTGAGGCAGGAACTTCTCTGAGCAGACGTGGCACAGGTCCTTATAGCAACATGTGACAGACAGTGGACACAGCTAACACAATTCACTCAGCAAACCCAGTCCACACAGTTTACACATTCCACACAGCCAACAAAGTCCGCACAGCTAACACAGTCCGCATAGCTAACACAGTCCACACAGCTAAGCCAGTCCACACAGCTAACACATTCCACACAGCTAAGCCAGTCCACACAGCTAACACAGCCCACACAGCTAACACATTCCACACAGCTAACACAGTCCGCACAGCTAACATAGTCCACACAGCTAAGCCAGTCCACACAGCTAACATATTCCACACAGCCAACACAGTCCACACAGCTAACACAGCCCACACAGCTAACATGGCACTTGGAAACCCTACAGCCAGTCCGTTGTTGACGCTACTTGCAGCATCCCTCGAGGCGCCTGCTCCCTGTGAAGCCCCCACATCCTGACCAGTTTGATTCTTTTGTACGCCCTCCAAACCTGCACGGCCAGGAACTTCCAGTCACAGAGCGAAGATTTATGAAGCCCTCGCCGTCGGCGTTAACCCGCCCCCATCAGGCAGAGGGTTTACTCTGAAAACAATAATATCCGCAGGGACCACGCTCCGCGGGGCCAACGCGGCCTTGTTTATCTTGACATCAGCCGCCCCGTGTCGAGCCGCCAGACGAGTCCCAACCCCACCGTACGTGAAGCCCTTTTTTACGCCGCACGAGTGCTCCCCTCTCCCTCCATTTCCCTCCGCCGCTTTCTCCCACTCTCCCCCTCGTATCACAGGCCATTTAACACGCGCCAGAAAGAAAGCCCCCAAAAAAATGTGTGCGGGGGAGGGAGTGTACGTGATGAGAAAGGAGTTGGAGCGCAGCTGAATAACGGGAAACCGGGCTAAGGGTCCCTCTCACGAACGAGGACGGCCTGAGTCAGAACAGGGAGGGAAAAAAGGGGAGTGTTTGTTCCCATTGTCTCCCACAGCAGTACCGCTTCACAGGCATCCAGCAGGTGGGAGGACCCCCCTCCTTTATCTAGCATGGTTGTGGCCAGGGTAATATACTGCAGAGAGAGTGTTTAAGTGGGACGCACCAAAAAGGGGGGTGAGAAAATAATCTTGTACTAAATCTGGAGAAATGAAAGGAACTGAACATGTGTAAAGAGAATCAGAATTGAAAACAGGGAGTGATAGCCAGGGATAGCCTCTTTGGCTATCAAGGTGGTGATAAGAGCCAAGCCGTCCTGAGACAGGTACCACATGCTACTCAAAACCCTTCTCTATGCCTTAAACGGCGTAGTGCACCCAAACCACCCATCGCTGCATGTTGGACAGACCATAAAGTGTTCAAAACAGCGAGACCATAGTAAAGGCATCAGTCACTCGGGTTACCTTGCCAACGGCATTCACTCGTGGTACGCTTCACGACACGTTCCCCTCATTCTAATCGTTCTTATTCATTTTTTAAATGTCTGGCCGCAACCTGCCACGCCTTACCTAAACCTTTCCTTGTT
>JAOVYW010013373.1:11659-37478 GCA_025775045.1 Hiodon tergisus | reverse complement strand
CTCTCTCTCTCTCTCTCTCTCTCGTCTCTCTCATATTTTCCCCTTTAGTCATCCTGAGAGGCTCCACTGGGATACAATCAGCCCCAGAGCCAGCTCTCACTCACTCGTAACAAAGGATAATGTAACAACATTTTCATTTATAATGTAGTAAAACTGGCTAATGTAGTAATATACTTGCTGGATAATATAATAAACTTGTTGATTGGAAAAGCATAAACAACTTTTTTCCCTCCAGATAATGCATTAAGTTATTGCATTATCTGGTCATTATTATGTTATCAGGAGAGTAATGATTTTTGGAATGAATAATACAGTAACATCAATGGAAACACCACTTTCATGTTTGGTTTTAATTCATTTTGAGTGCCACTTTTGGTAACATGCAGACAAACACACAGACAGACAGAAAGACACATTTACTTATGGACGTGGACATCATTAACTACCAAAAGGGGACTATGGTTTCCATCATTGTTATGAAGTTAAACATATATGTAAATTTATGTTTTGAGTAGATTAATAACAGTATTTTCGATTTTTATTATAACTTAAAACCAAATGGGTTTTTGGACCCCTTAAACAGTGAGGACCTGGTCTATAATAGGAACACAAATCTTATGTTTTGGCTTTGCAATTCATTTGTTTACAATTTCATAGGCTACTGTGAAAATTCAATTATTCGTAGGGGTTCCAGTTTTCAGATTTTATCAGATTTTAAATTCAATTTTCTCGTGTCTCATTAGTTTTTTTCTGCGCCTTTTAAATGTAATTTAAATTTTAAATCAATTCAATTGACCTTCTGAATTTTAATAAAACTAGCTAGCGAATAGTAATTTGCTGCTGAAAGATCAATCCTGTAGTCTACATTAATGCACTGACAGAAAAAAACCCACAACTGACAGACTTCGGTTCAGTTTGAGGCTGAATTTCATGATGACTACTCTCTTTTAAAATTGTTGTTGTAGTTTTTGTGGTTGTATGAGGGTTAATTCCACCTGCTGCAGTTCCACACACAGACAGACACGATAGACTCACTTCCACAGCTCCCATCAGGCATCAGCATGTAGCCGTTCAGGCAGTAGCATTTGTAGCTTCCAAAGGTGTTCATGCACCTGTGTTTACAGGGCCTGGGCTTCTGCCCGCACTCGTTCAGATCTGTAGACAGAGGGGGTGGAGTTAGGGCTTCGGGACACAAAGCGATTAGCCAAGGAGAAAGGTCAGGGTTCAGAGGGCAATCCACAAAATCCCCGCTGGTTTGTAGGGTAGGAAACCTTTTACATTTCAGGTGCTTAGCTTTCAGCAGTGCAGGAGGCCGTGTTCCAACAAGCCCGGTCCTTTAACACATTTCTTTACAAGTAGAACCTGCTTATTACCTGCATGGAGCCAAACTCTTTCCTTGGTACCTTCATGCCAATGGCATTTGTTCTTCACAAAATATTTTCCTAGACATTTTTTTTCGATCCACTTATCTAATTTATTTATGTGACCATAAATGTCTAACAAGTACACCTATTACTAGACTATGAGATCACTGGCAAAAAATAATGGGATACTGATAGATTTTAACATGCGGTCTTGGAGGGAAACTGAGCCAGAGTGCTGAGTGCAGAGACATGCTGATCTAGATTTAAACTTGAGGTCAGAGTCATCACATGTGTTATTTTAAATACTCACCAAGCCCACAATTCCGCTGAACTAATACAGACTTAGCATAGGTACTTCCCTCCATATGCGCTCCCAAAGCACAACATCTATGGCTGGAGACCGAGGGCCACCGGGAAACCAACGGTACCCTCCCAGCTCCAGGGGTCAGGAATCGGTGGCACGGTCTAATTATAAAACAACAACTGAGACACGCCGCTGGCTTCTAGACCGGACGTCTGCTGCGCGTCCACAGTAAGATTACGGAGGCGTGAAAGGGACTCTCGTCCGCGGGACGGCGTGCCTCTGCTGCGGCACCATCTTTAGCTTTGGAGAAATGCGCGGAGGGAATTCTTTGGAAAGGCATGTGGTCTATATTCAACAGATGATGTAGTCCTAAACAGGTGACTGGAAAAGCCGCTGCCTTGATGCAGCAACATTCATCGTCTCTGAGACATGGTGTGTAATATAGGCCCAAATAATGGAAAAGAAACCATACTTTGGACGTTGGTCCTTCCTGAAGCAATTATTTACCGTATATTTGTATTTTTGATGATTAGCGGCTAGTCTTCATATTAACAGCCAGTGTCAAATATAATGCAAGTAGACGATCAAAGAAATCACAATCTAGGGCTTACTGAACTGGTATCACAAATAAATTTGACTTAAAAATCTCTCTCTCTCTCTCTCCCTCTCTCTCTCTCTCCATCCCTCTCTCTCTCCCCTTCTCTCTCTCCCCCTCTCTCTCTGTCTCTCTCTCTGTCTGTCTCTCTCTCTCTCTCTGTCTGTCTCTCCCTCTCTCTCTCCCTCTCTCTCTCTCCCTCTCTCTCTATCTCTCTTCCCACAAACGTTTGCTCATGCTCAGGTGCCCCAGAGTCTCCCTCCCATATTTCATTTGGTGTTGTGGAGAAACAGGATCGCGGGTGTGTCCCTGCCAACCAAATGTTTCTGCTCTGACGGTGTCGCCTGGTCGTGGAACCAAAAACGCCGGTTAAACTCCTCCAATTGTACTGGCGAAGGAGAGATCACGTTGAACAGCAGAAAAGAATTCTGCGTTAGGTCGTATTTAGGATTCTGCCACTGGTCCTATAAGGACTAGGAAAAATGACATTTTCCTTATGGATTGAATCAATTAATTAATATTGTTTTTTTTAAAGACACGTAATTTAGTGAAATCCGCTTACTTGACTTCTATCGTCCTCTTGTTCATCTCAACAAAATCCGATCCATTTATTATAAAGCAGATGGTTATAAAAAAAATGGTCAGCTATTTCTTCAGAAAATTTGGGAAGCTCTTGCAATAAATGGAATTCAGAAAAGAAGAGGTGTCAGGAAGATTCATTGCGTGCTCTGTACTGAGCCAATTTGCACTTCCGCCACCAGGAAAAAAGCTGTTATCTTCCACATGATGAAAAATTGAAATTCGATATTTAAAAAGAAGTCACAAGCACTTGGTGATTTGTGCTTAAATTGGGAGAAATTTACCTTTTTGGGTAGTCTTCCTTTTTTCATTTTTGCTACTGTCTCTATACTTTGAACAACACTCAACTAAAAAAAAAATCAATTATTCATGTATTCAATATTATTACTGAACTAAAATTACTAGAAAATTCTGAATTAATTTTCCCTTTTCCGTACTCTAAAAACGTGTCAAGTTCCCACTCAGTCGTCTCAAAGCTCCACGTCTGTGGAGTACCTGTGTAGTACCTAGTCTATAAATAATGACTATGAGAAAAATCACATATTCTTAAGCAGTCTGAATGTTGTTCGCTACAACAGTTCCTCCAGCACAATTCTGTTTCCCAAGGAAGGCAAATCCACCATGACAGGTATCTTCTCCACACCGCGGGTCCACCCTTACTGTGACGGTTCCCTTGGAGACACGGCTCCGGACCACAGCGTCACTCTAAATGAGTGAGCTGCAGCATCGACAGAAGCTGATAGAACAATCTCAGAAGCGGCTGGAAAAGCCAAAATGCTAATTCAGAGTGCAGTATGTTATGAGAGCGAAAGTCTCCAGCCAGTTCCTAGCATTAGCACATGCCAGACTCAAAGCACGTAAGTACGTAGCCAATGTTTGCTCTCCGTGAAGAACGTGAGAAAGGGCCAAGGACACTGAAATCGAAACAACACAGAGAGAAAAACATATTAACCCGGCACTTGACAGCTTATGAGATGCCTGCGGAATGCGTGTAGCACTGTCTGTGAATGAACTGTTGAAAAACACATCAGACGACGGAGTAATGGGGTGATTTATCACTCGGTTCCCCCGGTGCTCTGCGCTCAGTGCGCAACGCAATCAGCCCGGGCCGATTTAAAGCGTTGCGGCCGAGTGTGCATGTCTTCATCTGCAAAATATTAGGTCCAGATTTGCGCATTGTTTTTCGAAAACTCAGGCCGGGCTGGAGAGAATACAACTGTTGATTAAAATGGTAATGGAGTCGGTTGTGGTTGGTTGTCTTGAATTGTGCGTTAGCGGACATCTCTAGCAGGAGGGCAAATTCTTCATGGCCACAAAAGGGTAGGTTCTTACTCCATCTAGTCCTTATATAAATCAGGGATTAATAATTTAGTAGAGCGATCCCACTGTTAAGGCTACGATCCAAATTTCATTGATCGACATCAAGAGCCAACAGGTGTCCTTAATGTTTAAATATGGCCTATTAATAAATCGTGAGGTTCCGGTCCTCAATTTTTTAACAATGAGCCATGCCAACATATATTATACTCAGGGGAAGATGGTCCTGGGTAAGTTATGTATATGTGAATACAAACACATCCAATCCTATAGATGCCGTTAAAATTAATTGGGATAATATTTGGATTAGTTCTAAAGAAACTACCCTCAAATGTTGCCTGGCTTCTTTGCAGAGTTATCTTTATTCCAAACCCCTGACAAACCCCTGACTCAACACAGCTGAACCGCAGATATAAGGACACTCTGTGAGAAAATAAGAAAGCTCAGATGAATTGATGGAAAATAATGAGGAAACTAGAGTTAAGACAAATGATTCATGGCCCTGTAAAAAGGAGGAAGAGGGGCGATGAGGAGCAGCACAGCAGCCCCGGCGTGCTGCAGAATAAGGAGAGCAAGCTCAAGTAGACGAAGAGGAGAACTCGGCGCAGAGGAGGTGAAAACGGCAGAGCAGGAGGTTCTCCGGAAGGCTTAAGTGCCACAGCTTCCTGCGATGTCATGCTTTCGGTTTCAGGGCATGTCATTGGGTGCTTTGGGTTCCGCCACAGGAAGGAAGGCATTCAGTCTCGCTTGAGCTGAGCCATGCAGAAGAAGGCGCGATTGCCTGGTGGTTGGTAGAATAGCTCACCCTCTGGAAGGAGCCCGGCTGGAGGCTGGAGTTCGGCGGGAAGAAAGAGGGGAGGACCGCGCTCCCATATTGGGGGGGTTACATAGTCCCGTTCGTCTTCTCCAGGGGCCGGAGAAGAAACAGCAAGTGGAAGTGGAGTGTATGAAAAAGGGGGGGGGGGGGGCCAGGAATTAGAATGGCCCTGACCACCCAGCATTCTCAGGAAGCAGTAAGAGGATTACGACTGTGTGAATCTGACTCCAACCCACTCAAGGCACAATTATATTTCTTTTTCTTTTACATGGCGGTAGTACCGGCCGTCGGCTTTCATAAGACCCCTGCAACTCAGAACAAGTTCGGAAACAAACAGCGCTTTCAGAACTGTTAACAGGCTAAGACTGCCGGAATAGCAAATTATTATTATGATTATTTTATTTTCTCTTTCTTCTGCTGCTAACAGCCAAGATTCAGTGGAGCCTTTTTTTGGTTGTTTCTTCATAGGAAGACAGAATGACCCGATTTTTAGACATTGTTTCAAGGCTAGAATAGCTTTTTTAAGGTAGTGACAAAATTGGTGGCTTGCTAAACCCCTCCAAAACTCCACATCGCAACAGAGGGATGGCTAATAAACGGTGAACCCTGTCTGTGGCAAAGAAACAACAAGGAAGCCCAAATGCTAAGTAACGGACCCAGTGCGGCCCCGAGTTGTGGCTAATTGCGTGATGACATGGCATGGAATCCACCCTAATCCTACCAGCTGTGGTTCCCATTCAGTGTATAAATATCGGCCAAGAAAACGAAAGTCAATGCAACACTCCAGACAAACCGTATCAAATAATGCTACCCGGTAAACTGCTCAATATTAGGATTTTATCTCTGAATTTATAATTTAAAAAGCATTAAATTGCAATTAATAACATTAATAAGGCATTATGCTTAAATATTCATTACACAAATTTTCAGAAATAATCGCATTTATTGAAATGTTTTGATCGGCGAGATGAAAATGAATCTCGGAGCACTGCCAACTGGGTTAGCTTCTAATGAGTGTAATTGTTCTGCGAAATGGCATCCACCTGCATTCGGAGCCCCGTCTAGCCCCTATGTCCGTATTCTGGGATTGATCATCTCCAGCTTGAGCTGACGTCGTATCTTCAATTATGGAAGTAATGGTTCAAAATAATATTGTCCTGGCACACAGCGTTACATATGCATCAACTAGAACTAACCAGATAATGAGTCTGTTTGCTTTTTTTCGGCTTGGCATAACACTCTTGATCAAAGGTTGAGGGAACTTAAAATTCCTCTGTCGGTACCACATGGTTTATTTATATAATTATTCATGCCTTTACCTCTGGGACGTCTCCCAAGTCAGCTTTTCTGCTGGTTTTCCGCCGTAATGAAGCACGGCGTTCCCCCGGCAACCATCAAATCTGAATTTTAAAAACTCAAAAATGCGTTGTCCAAGGCAATCGCGCAGATCAGGTGATGGAGAAGGAAAAGTCCGCTGGGGATCTCCGGCTCGGGCTCCCAAAGAGTGGCGCTGCGCTCTCGCTTTCCGAGGAGGACGGAGCCGTTCCCAGCCGGCTTAGCGGTGGCGCGGCTCTGGTTTGACATTCCCGGTGTGCTTGTTGTGTCTAAGAGGCAGGCTGAGTTACACCTCCTTGTTTTATGTCTGGTTGGGTGCTGTCCCTGTCTTTCACAGCACATTCAACTGACTTACACAGAGGACGTGTCACAGTTGAAGCAACAAAAAACTGCTATAATTCAGTTTTAGTCTCTCGAACTGGAATTTGATTTGTTGCTCTTTTAGGCCTAAAAACAAACAAACCTGATTGCCTGTCTATGGCAATCAGGTTACAATAACACTTAGCTAAACAGATCGTTGGGATCGATTTAATGCCACCTAATAACATTTGAAATACAGGCATTTACAAGAGCACCAATTGAAATGACATTTTGGCAGTATGATACTAATTTATGTTACCAGCAGATCAAAGCACTTCTTTGTACTTCTTTACCTTCTTTACTATGGGACTATGATCAATATAGAGATGTAATATAGAGCCTTTGTACACATCACTGCGTCGGTTTCACACGTGTTGAATTTTGATGGCATATTCACCCATTCATTACATGATAAGCCTGCTTTTCAGCACTGGGTATTTTCTTAAATGGCCCAGATGCAAAAACAACCTCTCTCTATAAATCAAAATTATTTTTTAAATCTGAGCATAGGGCTGTCATAGAAGCGACACTAATTGACAAGCATTGTCTCAACGTACAAATTAGTGCACTCTGCGATCTTCAAAGCTTCTGACATTTCTAATCAAATGTTCTGCTTGGTAAATTGGATTGGACTGAAAAAGACCGTGTCCATTGCACTGTTGAAGACATTCTACCTTTTCACCCACCTGTGCGAAATGCATAGACATAAACTGACTTGCGAGGGAAATATGAGATAGCTGTTATTATTTCGAATTCTTTAAGGGATTTTCACCCTGTTTTTAATTACACCTTATCCAGTTGCTATCTTGGGGCAAGGACTCCAAAAGGACTACAAAAAGTGTGCCTGCAAATCCACTGCAATGGCAACCGAAATGAAAACGTAATGGGCTTCAGTCAAAGCTCATCTGAGCTTATCTGGGCTGCCTGCACCTCGAAGAATCTTACCTTTACTCTCCTCGATAAATCAATTTTACACTTAACTCAGGGCAGTAGCCGAGACGTTATCATTATGGGAAAGTGCTGGGCCTTCTCACCATTCAATTGTTTTATCGCCCACTGTTCCCATGTAGCGCTCTGATTACTGCACCGACTGCGTGGCCTAAAACACAGGGTGTGCGTGGGCCCACGTGCAGACGCAGAGAGGGCGCCGCGTTCCGTGCTCAGGAGAACGGTCTGACGAAGTGTGAACACAAACGCAGCGGGACAATCGCACGTGTCTGCCCATCTTTCTCACCATCCGAGCCTGCCGCTGAAGTCACTAGCGAAATGCCCGGCGCGGAGCTCCGAGGCCAAGTTCTGGGGTTTTCTTTTCTGCCGGCTCTCACGGCTTGGCCCACCGTTTTCCATTCGCCCGCGGCACAAAGTAACAGCCCGTTTCCCCACCACGCTGAACCCATGCATTCCGTCTCGCCGCGGTTCAGGCGCACCACCGTTCGTCAGCGCGGGCGAAAGGGGCCCGCCGAGCTCCAGATCCCGGGCGGGGGCGGGGCGGGGCGAGGCGGGGCTTACCTTGGCTGCAGGTCTTTCCGGTGAAGCCGGGGTAGCACTTGCACTTGTCCGGTCCCACGCACTCGCCGTGCTTGCACCCGTGCTGGCAGAGAGCTGTTGGGACGCCGACAGAGGGAAAAGAGGGCGGTAAAACGGACAGAGGTCACACGCCGGCGGCTGATCGTTACCATGTAATCCGTAGGCCATTTGTCATCCTCCATGGCGTCTGCAATATCTCTCTACCGGTGTTAATATAAAAGCCATGGGCCAGCCAAGCATTGATATGCTCATTACTCAACATACGGGACAGAGGGTTAAAAGAAAATGTTCGTGTCTACCAGAGGCTTCTAGCAGCTTCTTTATCCCGAATGTATCTATTAAACTTTAATAACCCAAGTGATATCCATTACTTTAAACAATGCAGTTTCATACATTCCATTATCTAATAAAATATTAAAAGGACAGCGTGTGTGATCAAAGGTTATCTGCGTCGAAATAATGTTCAGGGATGTTGTTTTTTAACCTGGGTTGTTTAATCTAATACGACATGCTGTGTCACACTGCATGATGGATGATGCGTGATTCCGACGTGATTAGTGAGTCGGCATTAATGATGGACAATGCAGGTTAGTCTGGGCTTTGTAGTCTTTGCGTGGCTGCATAGCAGATGCTCTTATCCATAGGGACCTACAAGGCTTGCAGTTTTGCCTTTATCTAGGTTGTATGTCTTGCGGCACGTCAGGTTAGGTAGCTAGTTCAAGGAAACAGCGGAAATTGCGCTGGGACTCGAGAGGAACCTTTAGTCTGCAGCTACTCCCTAAACCACTATGCCACGTGGATATCCTATAGGTGTGAAGCACAGAAAATGTGTACACTATATCTCGGTTATAGCATGAGGCAGGTTTATTGTTTTTGGTTTTCTTAATCAACATGCAAACCGCTGGAGCCCATTCCCTCCTTTGTTTGACAAGACAAACCAGCAGACACTCAGCATTGCTCATATGTGGGTTACAGCCAAGTGTTGCTAATTACCATTTAAAGCTTCATTAAGTCTGCCATAATACCAGGCAATTGGAACAATTAATTATCTTCATCTTTGGGGTGCAGTAACGCTAAAGTAGAAGGCCAAACGTTCATTTTGACTAATTGCTTGGTAAACAATGACTGCAGGTGTGGGAACATATATTGTAGGTAGGCACAAAGTCAACACATTACAAAGTTGTCATGTTCTGAGAGTTCAGCTAATGGCACATGAATCTGGAGTCTTGCACAGTTCTGGACAGTTGTAATGTGCAACAGAATGTGTGCGTCGGCATGGATACGTTTGTGTGGTTCTGTGGTTTTTTATTGTTTTCAGGTATCAATTCAGCCCCCTAATGGTTTAAATTTTTACCCATGGGTTGGCTCTTGGCTTTTTTTAAAGGAAGAAAACATATTTGATGTGGTCTGTCAGGGGTTTTTTTACCACTCACCATCAAGCTTATTTAATTTATTGATGTGGGTATCGAAATCTAACCTTTCAACCTGGTGATGTAAGACTGAGTGTTGAGAGCTTAACTTTTAAAGCAGTGGTCACAAGATTAAACCTCTGATTTACTAACAGGGCTAAATACAAAGACCCACGTGAACTCTAGAACCAACTCTGCCAAATATGGAAACGTCTATAAATTTAAAGTTTAGCAAATTCACCCAGGTTGTATATATATAGGTCAGCTGATTCGCATTTGAATCTGACGGAACAATTTATTAATACTTATGATAGTGCAGTCACGAGTGAGTTTAAATTTATATGCTTTTTGCAACAGGAGGGGGGATAGAGAGAGTGGGAGTGGGAGTGGAAGAGAGAAGGAAAGATGGATTGAGAGAGGGAGGGAGGGAGAGAGAGGAAACACATCCAGGAAAACCTTATCCCGGCGTGAGGTTCAGGGAAGGGACACTTCTTTTAATACAGAGCTTGGCAAGCTGGTAGGAAATACCCTGTATTCCTTTACCACATTTGACGATACGTTAACCTAAAAATGGCCGCTGCAGCAGTCTGCCATCACCAGGTTTGTATTGCGCTCATTCCACGCATAACTCCGGGACACACCCAACCGTGACATCGCTCCCCCACTCCCGCATGCCAGCCGGGCTCTGCGTGCTTTCAGATTGTCCCAGTCGAACCGGGGGAGAGGCACTCTGTGGTCAAACGCCCCAGACGTCTTTAGTGAGTCTACACTCAAACGGTCAAATTATATTGTGCACAACGCACTCATCCACGTTGAGTGATCGAGTGTCATTTTTCACGTGGCTTTTTAGGCTAACAGGTGATGAGGCCCGTGCCTCAGATTCACCACAGAGGTCCGTCACATTAGTTTGGATCTCGTTGATGGCTGTCTGTCTGTAGCCAGCAGGACATGTGCGCAGGGCGGGGGTGGGGCTCAGACAAGAGAAATATTCGCTGCTGAAGGGAAACTATATATAACCAAGTTAACCCAGCGTTTTGGGGGGGTGCCTCCAGGACTCTACTTGCCAAGATTATCTCAAGAAATATGTTGAGCTGACCTTGAGGCTGGCACTTTATCCCGACTACTCTGTGTGTTAAGGCGTGGAGAGCTGCAAAACAAACGTCCATTTAAAAAACAAATGAATCAATAAAGAAAAGACAATGTTAGGCTGAGCCGGGTATCTTGACAAGCACACATTCCTAAAACCGGACATACACAGACACACAGCCTATGAGACACATACATTGCATGTACACAGAGACCGCTTTGTTCCTTACCAGTTATAACTGCAGATGATTTAACAAGTGCGTGTGATTATAATTAAAACCATTCAGTACGGCTGCTTTCTCCTTCAGGAACCTAAAACCTGTTCACCTCCTGGTAATAGATTAAATGTGATAAAATACTTGATTCTAATATCTGGCTCCCTCTATAATATCTTAGGTACAAAATGCTAT
The DNA here is from genome assembly GCA_025775045.1 of Hiodon tergisus. Lineage (NCBI taxonomy): Eukaryota > Metazoa > Chordata > Actinopteri > Hiodontiformes > Hiodontidae > Hiodon > Hiodon tergisus. The sequence continues at coordinate 26,375 of JAOVYW010013373.1, read as the reverse complement.
AATAACACATAAATGAAAAGATAAAATTTGGAATTTTAAAAGGAATATTGGTTTAGCTGTATAAAGTCAAAAGAATCTGAATTGTCTCATTCCAGTTAACACAAAAACTTCATCACCACCAACAACACAGTATTAATTTGCTACATAGTTCATATATCCTTTCACAACCTATTTCAAAGACAGAAGACGGAAACATAGTCATGTTGGAATTTTCTTCAGAACTATTAAACCTTTGGCTTGTTTATCTCACATTTTCATTCTTTGCCTTGGAAGCTGATCAAAGCTGAAAGTAAACAATGAGTTTTAGATTCCTGGCTACTCCCAAATCTCAGCTCACAGAGTTAGCTGTGAGGGGATGAGCTGGAGAGAATTTCCACCACTCTACGCCACTTATGGGATTAGGTTCCCAAACTCGAGTCGTCTCATTATCAACTTATATGCGGCTAATTTGAGTGTTTGTTATCGCCACATGTTCGGCACCGCACGTGAGGGCCGTAATAAGCGTTTTGTTTCCAACTCAAAGCACCTTCTTTCTCCGTTTAGTCACGTACATGCAGTGCACCCGCCGTAGCCTGTGCGCTAACTTTGCTGTGGTACAAGCAGTCGCTAACGTTGTTGTGGTACAAACACCCAATGTTCTCGGACAATGGCCATGTGAAGGCCCTGGAGACAGAGCCCATCCACAGTCTAACACCAATTTCGTTTGCCGGCTTTCTCTAGTTCAGGAAAGATTTCGGCCCGCTAATGCCAATCTAATTTGAAGTTTGTAATCTTCGAGGCCTTCAGCGTTTCCCACCTTTGTCATTGGAATCACAACGGGGGAACCGGAGAAGGCGATGACTGAACTGGCTTACTTTGGGTCGCTCTGCTGGGGACATTTTTAAGCCATGGGTGAGGACACAGAACTGATACCATACTGATTCCACCACACGTAGTGGTGTCAAAGTGTTTCTGGAAGCAGGGGCGGGGGTTCCAATACGGCCACGCAAGTCCCATCAAGAGCATTTATCTACCATGAAATACATTGGCTTTGACTTGATGTTACGATTTGAGTGACTCAATGGTCCAGGAGAAGTGTAGTACAACATTCAACATAAAAGACCAAGCACTCATTTCAATCAGGCCTGTTATTCCATTGTTTCCAATTGGATTGCCCCTTGATGATGATGTAAAGCTCTGTGACACCCTCCATAGAGGACACCCTCCAATGAGGCAGCTTTACAAGCTTCAAATAGAGCGTGTGTGGGTGATGTGACTCTATGTTACCCCCCGCATACCAAAAAGCCACACTGAATATGTAATACAGTTCAGGTCAGTGTCTTCTCCATGGGCTCAGGCTGGAAGGCTACACCCAAGAGGTGGCCTCGTGGAGCAATCCTGTCACATAATAGCCATAGCAGCGCCCCTGTAATGGGCTCTCCACTGACATGGTCCTTGGGACGAGAGTTCAGGCAGGAATGCCATTACCAGGGCTTGTTTTTCTCCAGCAGGGAAGGATGGATAAGGAGTTAGATCAGCTGGCAGGAAATGGGCTCACTAATTTGGCAGATCTGTGGGCCTGGCAACCTGAAGAGCACAGCTGCTGAGGTGCCTGGCTGTAAAACCTGTCCAACCCACACCTCGGGGAGCGGAGTAATGTGCCACAACGTCCCCGTTGACAGAGCTTTCAACGGGGTCGTGCGAGCCGCCTAAAAAATCCCAGTCTATCAGCAGGTGCTCTTGATAGAACCAGAGGCGCGATTTTTCACATCTCCCAATCCAAAAGCCAGGCGCGAGCTGCGGGCGTGACTGACAAGGCCGGGAACCAATTAGACGAACGGCTGACAGGTAAAACGGCACTTTTTAAAGCCCGGCGCTGGAGAGAAAGCTCTAATATTAGTCGAAGCTCCCATGAGATTAGGGCGGCATGCGGCTCCCTCCTTCTCAGAATTGCGCGGATAATAAGCCCGGGTTTATCGCACTTCTGCAGCAAGCAAAAGCTCTGTGCTTACATGAGGCAGCCATGCAAAGTATACCCCATTCCTCCCAGGGTGTTTTATACATTGACTTCCTATTTATACCTGCAGACATCAATTGCTATTATGGTCAGAAACTAACATTGTGCCGCACAAAGTAAAGGTAAAGGACTGCATTGATTGGCATCCTTACAAATGACCGAACAAATGAAGGAATGAACACCGTCTTCTTTTTTTTTTTTTACCAGTGTGCTATATGGATCAATCTTTCCCACAAAGATTGTCAAGTTTCCCTGCAACCAGCGTGTTTGTGCGCGTGCATATTTCTGTGTAACGAGAGTGTGTCACCGTGTTTGCGCGTGTCCTGTCACCACAGAGCCCCCAGGTAGCGTTAATCGTTAATCTTGCGTCAATCTAACGTGCCGGAAGCTGGAAGCCTCCTGGTAGACGGCGGCGAGGAGCGAAAGCCCCGTCTATGCCCAGAGCATCCCCGCCACTGACACCGGCACCACTCACGCTGACACTGTCCCCAGGAGTGGCGGCTCCAGCCCCAGCAGCAGCCGATCCTGGACCCGTACCGACACATCCCCACAGAGGAGGCCATCTGTCTGGGCCACCTGTTGGGAGAAGAGGTCTGTTACTTCACAGCCTGTTGGACAGTCAGCAAACCCATTTTCACCCACTCACAGCAGACGATTTATCCTCCAGCTTTCTATCTGCGACTGAGTTGATTTTCCCTACGCAATCCTAGTCTCGCATGGCCAATTACAACCCGACGCTAGTCTCGCACGGCCAATTACAATCCAACTGCCTTAGTTTCACGGCAAAAAGTTTTCACCTCGAATGTGATTAGAAGGGAAAAAAGCTGCCTTTTTAAAGCATCTATACCAAGAATGAGATGGAGAGGTAATACAGCTACCCTCCAAAGAGCTTCATCCGGTGGCCTGCGGTCAGCAGAGGCAGCAGACGCCAGTGATGGCAGCACCAATGGCCCCAGGCGATGAACCAGAGAACCCAATCCGTGCCCTTAGTTTCCTAATGTAAAAACCTGTCGCAGTCCAAGCAGGTGATTTACATGGCGGTTGGGCTCTTCAGCCAGCCAAGTGGGTTGGTAGCTATTGGAATCCCCGGAGCCCCCACAGTCCGGCCAGATGGATCGCAGCTGGAATGCATGATACTCATATCTGAGTCTGAGCCCAAGGCGAGGGTACATTTTCTGTGTGCTGTCAAAGCGCTTTCAAATGTTTCGAGGGCTGAACTGAAAACAATTGTTTTTTTTGTTTTTTTATCACCGCACAAATTAAATAATTCCTCTCCAATAACAAAAGGCATTGAATCGGAAATTACCGCAAAATAATTATCTTCAGCTCCTCAGCAATTAAAAAAATTGATTCTTGGCAGAAGACTGCAATTTCTACTTGTCAATTGAGCTAATGCGTCTCGGTTCGTCGCCACAAATCCTGCCTCCACACTCGGTGAGGATGTTGGACTGACCTTCCAACCTGCCCATCTTCGAGGCACACAACTCACATGGAAGCTGGGCCTTAGCTTGGGTTCTCTGGGGGGTACGAGAGGTAAGAAGGGGAGAGCTGGTGCCCTGAAACACCTGAAACAGCTTTTCCTGCAATCTGCAGGAAAAATACTATCAGAAGTCCATACACGTCTAGCTATATTCTCGAGGGTGGAGAATGTTGCTCATACATTATGCGACTTGCTGAGAATGTTGCTCATACAGCATGAGACTGTCTGAGAATGTTGCTCATACAGTATGAGACTGTCTGAGAATGTTGCTCAGTTGTTGCACATTTGCATGTACCCGAGATCCCTCTACAATAATGCATAAACAAACAATCCCAATCTAGAGGTCAATGTATAGGTTAACCTGACATTGGCCGTCAGAACACAAGGGACAGAACAACTGGGCTGTTCTTTCACAAGCTACTATTTCACAAAACTCAAGGCTTCTATAGCTATCATCCCTTTTCAATCAAAATCACAAAGTAATATTTTAATTATTTTTAATTATTCTTAGAAATTATTTGCATAATTAAGAATTATAGGCTTTAAAATAATCAAATATATTGTCAGTGTCCTGGAAAGAACTGTTACCAAAAGGTACATTTTTTAAGAATTAACGGCACAGCACAAGGATGGGGGTGAATGCTGTGAAAATATTGATATGCAAAAATAGAATAGTTTGTTTTTTCCCCCTAGAACCCTGACGGTTTTTGAAATGGTATTATGACTTGAATGTTTTCTTAGAATGAAGCCGTCAGACAGTGTCTATCCGCCCCGATATCTGTTCCAGTTGTCTGGCTTTGCCGCTGAATGCAATGCGCCATTTACTCCACTCTGCCTGCCCCCCCCCCGATCCACCTGCCCTGGTATGTGAGTCATGTGAGTGAAGACCTGACTCACGTATCTGCTCTCATCAACCTGGATGGGGGGCGGCGGGGAAGGCAACCGAACCGGAGAAAACGCCAGATTTGTATTTATTTGAAAGGAAAAAAAACAAACAAAGGCAAGCCTTCAGTCAATAAAAATGCAGAGGTCCTGATTGCGGTGTTCTCAATGGTAGCTACGACCCTGTGCGGGATCATCATGGGCGATTTGAGAAGAGGGACGTCCCTCCTGACGGCCACTGTGAATAAAATGCGCCGTGCCACCCGGGAAGCTTGCTGGGGGCTGCTGATCACCTCCGGCCCCCTGGCGGCACTGTGCCAATTACACCCAGGGACTGCATGTGAAAACCAGGGTTCAGACCTGCGTTCTCCAGCTCATTGTTATGAGTCATAGGGCTCAGTCTACGCTTCAGTGAGCACCTTCACCCGTTGACACACTTAGGAGAACACAAAACAACCTCTATTAAAAGAAACGCTCTGGTCAATATGTTTCCGGGGTAATCTTAATACCCTCTTTATGAAATCACGGAAACAAACTGCCCTCCGGTCAAATTAGCGTCCTCGTGAGTCAAACCAAGTGCCACGTACATACAAAATTGTAACATTGCAACATTTTCGCGAATGCAGCCCGATAGTGCTAGACTTCTTTAAAAGTGCTGTTCTTCAGCAACTCAGTGTGAGTCATGTTCTCTGTTCTGTGCCTTCTTTGTGCCGTCCTGCAAGTCGCCACTGCCAAGCACTGTCACTTTCAGAGAGCCAGAAAACAAGAAGAACTTCACCGCAGTGGAGGACCCACAGAAAAAGGATGCCTCCAGCCCAAAAAACCCCAAAACAACGAGTGAAGGCATGCTTGGGTCGGATGAGCTAGCAATTACAGCGATACACGTATCCTAGTGTGGACCAATGGGAGGTCTCCATCGGTCCCCTGCACTCCCATACACGCTTCACAAAAACTGTGAAGTAATACTGATCCAAGCCTAGTGGAGAACATAACGGTCACTGAAAGAGCGAGTGTGGTTACTGGCAATAAAAAAGAAGGCCTCACAATGGTTCCAGCACATCGCCTTATCAAAGCATTAATAATTGAATATTTTCATGGCAATTTATCCCACAGTCATTCTTTACGGCTTTTAAGGTCTAGGTCTCCTTGCCAACTGACGGCTGATGATGCTACACTGCCCTACAGCAACGTGGCAATATGACACGACCGAGCACTGCAAATGGACTTTGAGTGCATCTTTGGACAGACAGAAGCAATCCATCACCAGCCGATGGAAGCCTCGGGTGGGATCTCCAGAACCGAGACGGGTGCCAAATGAGGCGCAGTGGGCCGTACGGAGAAAAGCCTCTTTTATCCCGTCAACTGGAGTGTCCAATCCGTTTCGCTGGTCCACAGGAAATCCAGGGTGCTGTATTGCTCAGGTGCAGGGTCCATAAAATCAGAACTCACGGAGCACCTTTGTCATCAGTTATGCACAATGCACTAGAGCAGGGGTTCTTCACCTGGGGTCCCCAAAGGGGTCTATGGATAGGCTTCAGGGGGTTCGTAAAAGTCAAATAAAAATTTAACATTTATATTCATTTATATGCATTTTTCTAGGGAGGGCGTCTATAGCTTTCACCAGATTTTCAAAGGGGTCCTTGACTCAAAAAAGGTTAAGAACCACTGCACTAGAGTGTATTTTCCTGTGCCAAACCCCTTTCTTAGCATAATTTGGAATATAATGCCTGGCTGTTGTGAACTGCTAGGAGAGAACAGCAGCATAAGACTGGATAATTCAAACTACAGGAAATGTGATACATTAAGATTCCACACACCTTACACTCAGTAAAGATCACTCCTGTTTATATTAACAGATTTAATTATCACTTCTGTCTGTATTTTTTGCCTCACCTCTGTTGCTATGAAGAGTTCATTTTATGCATATGTTTCCCTCTAATTTTCTCAAGATCTGACTCTTGTGGCCCTCGCTCTCCCTCCATCTATTGACAACAACATTCGGACTTGACCATAAAAATTAAGTGACAATGACATCAGTTGAAGGGACCCATAATGTCAGTTGAAAGGACCCGTGACGTCAGTTTAAGGGACCCGTGACATCAGCTGAAAGGACCCGTGATGTCAGTTGAAAGGACCCGTGACGTCAGCTGAAGGGACCCGTGACGTCAGCTGAAGGGACCCGTGACGTCGGCTGAAAGGACCCGTGACGGTGGTTGAAAGGACCCGTGACGTCAGTTGAAAGGACCCGTGACGTCAGTTTAAGGGACCCGTGACGTCAGTTTAAGGCACCCGTGACGTCAGCTGAAAGGACCCGTGACGTCAGCTGAAGGGACCCGTGACGTCAGCTGAAGGGACCCGTGACGTCAGTTTAAGGGACCCGTGACGTCAACTGAAAGGACCCGTGATGTCAGTTGAAAGGACCCGTGACGTCAGCTGAAGGGACCCGTGACGTCAGCTGAAGGGACCCGTGACGTCAGCTGAAAGGACCCGTGATGGTGGTTGAAAGGACCCGTGACGTCAGTTGAAAGGACCCGTGACGTCAGTTTAAGGCACCCGTGACGTCAGTTGAAAGGACCCGTGACGTCGGTTGAAAGGACCCGTGACGTCGGTTGAAAGGACCCGTGACGTCGGTTGAAAGGACCCGTGACGTCAGTTTAAGGCACCCGTGACGTCAGTTGAAAGGACCTGTGATGTCAGTTGAAAGGACCCGTGACGTCAGTTGAAAGGACCCATGACGTCAGTTGAAAGGACCCGTGACGTCGGTTGAAAGGACCCGTGACGTCGGTTGAAAGGACCCGTGACGTCAGTTGAAAGGACCTGTGATGTCAGTATCACGGTGGCTGTCCTGCTGATTCCCTTCCTCACAGTTTACAGAGCATCTTGTATCTGATATACAAGCTTGACGTAGAATGAATAGATGGCTCTGTAGAGTGCCCCATGGCATGAATACAATTCTGCTGCAACTGACAATAAATGCCTTTGAGTTAATAATAATAAATAATAATACAAAGACCGTTGGACAGTGAACAAAAAGACATCTGGCTTTCTTGGAAACTAAATTGAATTAGATTACATCTGTGTTTGGAAACGCTGCATCCCCTTTAGCCTTGGCCAGGAGTAGGTCTGAGGTAAGACTGAAAAATAAGCGTTGTGGCAAAAATAGGACCTGTAATCACGATGTGGCAAATAAACTGCAGTCAGCAGTAATTTGACACACGTTACGTGACGTCGCGGTTAGATTAACATTTGATTCACATGGACGAATCAAGGATCCAAAGACTCTCTGTGTTTTTGTTTTGTGTTTGTTTAACAGGGAGTACTTTCACCAATAACATCCCAATTTTAGGGCATATATAATTCTTCTCTGGAGAAATATCTACTTACAACTATTCTTACAGATCACAGCAAAGTTGCCTATAGGCCTATTATAGATCATACAATCTCACAATGCACAATTTGGCATGATAATACATTTCAAACAACCACTCTGTTTGAAAACTATTATTCATTATAATGGAAATGATAAGGCGAAACAAAGTTGTGTAGAGAAGACTGCCCTCAAGTGCAGCTAACCCCATTAGATACCTCTTCTAACAATCGCATTGAAAACCCATTGAGAGTAATTGGTTTTCCTTTCATGTATTCGCAGGGGGATATTCTTTCTATGAATTTAGACTGAGGCGGCGAAGCAGGTTTATAACCAGGGAAATTGGCAAATAATGGCCCATGTGACAACCTCACTCCATCAGTTCTATCATTAATAACTAATACCGTCGGGTTAATTTAAATGCTCATTACGGCCGACCCAGCGCTTGATGAAACACCATTACACTTCAGCGGACCATTCGAGTTCACTGAGGAATCGGATCACTCTTGCTGTTCACATACGCACACAACTAGCCTCATCTTGGGCCCGCAGAAGATATCGCTCAACAGAAAAAAATGTGTGATGTGGTTGGGGGAAAAAGTACATCCAGTGTACACATTACCACACATATACCCCAACTAGCCCCCTAACCCCATCACTGTGTACAACAGCATTTCAACCAGAACCTTCAGCTAAATGGGTTTTCTGTGATTCTGATGTAGATCGCTAAGACAGCATGGGTGATTCAGCGATGCCGACGAAAGTGATTAGCTCGGAAAAACGACATTAACCCCGCGGACCTGCATCGCACCCCTTGCGGAGATAACGGGAAAAACGGGGAATTAATCTAGCCTCGGATTTGTCAGTAGTGCTATTTCCTCACGTTTAACTGGAGGTGAATTTCACCAGTGCACCCCGACTAAGAAACGTGTACAGTGCACCTGAGGACCTTTCCGCAGTTTTACCAAGAAAAAAATAGGCAAGGTGGTGACGGGCGAACAATGTAACGTAAGTTCACCGCACGGAACAGAATAGGAGTAAAAAACGTAAACAAGACGCAATGTTCTGAAACTTCTCTTACGAGTCAGATACTTCTGAAGTTTATAAGGTAGATAATTATGTAATATTAGTACTGGGCTAAGATTTATAACCCTCCTTTCAAAGCTTACCGCCACAGACTGTTAGCAGAAACTCGCAGTCCTTGAAAACACGTTATTCGAGTTTTTAAGTCATCATTACCTCAATTAAGCAAATAAACTTAGGTGGATATAAGGCAGCGTAAATGCAGCGTGTAGTTGGTAATAATATATAGTAAAACTCCGTCGGGAACCATTTAAAACTAGTTGGTTTTACAATATCAACGACTTATCAGTTATTAAATAGGCATATCCTATGTTTGATTATAATCACTTATTTATTCAACCGGATCAAGTTGAGATACTTAGTTATCTGCCCGATTTGGTGTAGCAGAAGTTTAACCCCAATTTAACCACATGACATACTTTGGCTGTCTCAAATCTTAGGCACATTCTTCAGCTTTGGCACGTCTCTCCCTTTTCCCCAAATATTTTACTTGATTCGTGTTAAGACTTGAACCACCCGGCAACCTGATGGCTGTCACCTGCATTCAAGCGTACGAGGAACAATGCAGGCAAGCCCCACAGACATAAATATCTTCCGATATTAGTAATTCGACCATTATGATGGAAATGTATGTAAGCGTTGATTAACATGAAAATAATGTTCCACTAAATAAATAGGTCTGATTATGACACCTTAAGGGTTCCATGCTCCCAAATAAACATCACCCCGAAAACAATGTCCGTGTAGGTTATTAATGGCGATTCATATTTAAAATGAGCCTTTTCGGCTATTTCTATTTCCACTCTAAAAGTAGACATGTGAGATTTTATTTTAATTAAATTCCTAATATCTACATGTTTCAATATAACTTGTAAAGCATTAGTAGCCTGTCGTCTCATTGCTACGATTTGTACAGCGCTGAAAATTAAATGCATAATAAAAATTATTATAAGTAGGCTCATATAAATTACAAGTTTTTGGCACCAGTCTGAAGAGAACTGTAAACTAATAAATAAAAAACTGTTGGTAGTTTCAAGTCACTAAACTTGTAATAAGTTTTACATATTCCCAAAGCAATTTTAGCACACCACGGAGCGTCGTGTTTCAAATCCAACGCTAGAATTGAAGTAACTAGTTTGTAGAATGGTGGTAACGCCAAATCAATCTTTTTTCTTCAGCCATAATGCTGAGCGTTCTTACCTGCCGTCAAATTCCGCGCTTGCTCCGAATAGGCAGCTGTACAACAACGTTAACTTTATCCATAATTCCATTCTTAGATAAATATGTTCTCGCAGGTTCCGTGCCTTTAAACGTCCAAGTATATGGCCAGGAAGGAGATCAGAGCGTTCATATGCTTAACGATGACGCTAGGACGAAAAGTGAGCCCCAGAGGTCTTTGAAACGTTACAACCGGGGCTGTACGAGAAATTGTGTTAGTGTCCTCAAAAGAGACCATTTACAATGTTTCCGAGGTGCAGAGGAATCAGTCCGCTGCCTCCGAGGGAGACCTGAAGAGTGAGGAACGGAGTGCACTCTGCTGGTCTTAGAGAGCATCCGCAGTTTCCCTATGTCGAAGTTCTCCGAAAAATACCAACGTTTATAAAACTGGAAGGACACCACTCGGAGCAAAACATACTCTTCATTGACGACAGCACCATATAGCGTATGGGGTACGTGGTATAATCACATTTATGAGGGTAATGAGGGCATGCTTAACGAAAACAAATTAATAAAACATAATAAAAGTGTCGCCGTTGGCCTCGAACCAAACATTACGTACGCTTCTATTTCCACTACACCTCGAACAGGTTGTGATTGCACACCCAAACTACGTTAATTTAATGTTTGCCCCCCGACTGACAGCAAAAAATAAGAAACAATTAATAACAAACAGAATAATCAGACAAACCAGAATAAAGCTTCAATTCGCAAAAAAAAAATATATATATATATATATATATATTTTTTTTTTTTTTTAAATTATCAATTTAACACCAATTAAATAAATGTAACACATAGCAAAGTTCATGTTTTCGAAACCGTGTATACATTTTCGTACTACTGGGGACCTGTGAAGCTGTGTTTCCAGAAAACCCCAAATCCTCTGTGCTTATGGGGGAGGAATTTGTTTTGTAAATCGATTTCTGTCCTTATCACACGATCTGAATTAAACAAGACGAAACGCTCTAAATGCGGATACTATCTTCCAAGGTGATTGCAATTGGGAAAATCAATAGGGAAAATCTACTCATACCTACTGCCATTATAAGACCTCCGTTTGGATTCACTGAGGCCCAATTTACACGTAAATGTGTTTTAGATGTTTCATTTTGTGACTACAGAAAATATATCTCTACTACTGATCCTAGGTTGGTATGTTCCCAAAGGACGGCAAAGCTTTACGTTCATTTGGATGGCCACATAATTAAATGTACAACAGATTATTATCTTTTTTTCTAGGAGATCCCTACATTATTTTTTTCAAATCCATAAACAGAAAATAACGTGAGAAGGGACTTGTCCGTGTATATAACTGTTGCTTGTCTTTGATGTCCTTGTATAAGTCTGTTATGTTTTATTAGTGTTACATTTTTTATTTTTTTGTAAAGCACTTTGATTGAAAGCGCTCTATAAATAAATGTATTATTATTATAATAACTAACTTAAAAATATATGCAGATAAGCAGTTGGTTTTTGCATGCACCTGAGTTTTTCTCCATATTACAGAAGCCATTTAAATCATATGTAACATCGAGCAAACCCCATCACATTTTTCCACAGTTCAGATGTAAAATGTAAAGTGTAAGAGTTAAAATACACTGAATGACAACAACACAGACACAGGTGCTGCATGTTTTAATATATTAAAATTTCCTGTGGTGTTAGGCTGGGAAGAGCTAAAGGTAGACATTTGTTTGTTTTTTTGGATTAACGATGAAATGACGTTATCACCCCTGCAGCACTCAGTGATTCTGGAAGGTTGCAATGCCTCCCAGCAGAGGACACAAAAGGGCAAAAAAAAAACTCGGAGAGAGAGAGAGGGGAAGGTCTGTCACCTCTGATACAGAAAATAAGGACATGGTGATTAAGGAACTAGATACTGGACCAGAACGATGTAGGTTCTCCTAAGATGACATAGAGAGAGAGAGAAAAAAGGTAGATTAGAAAAAATGGTCAACAAATAGAAAAATAGAAGGGATAGAAAACGACATTCGAACATGAGCTCTTCTTCAGCTAAGAAGTGCTGTGAAGTTGTGGTTTAAAACAGTCTTGAACGTGCTTTTGAACGAACTCTAGAACTGTGTAATAGAAATGAAAAACAAGCTTTTTATTTCAGCCCTAATAAAACAAACACTTCTTTTACACAGGTGGACGCGTGGGCTCTGCTCTCCATCCCCAATGTGCAAGAATGCATACTGGAGGCGGACCACGTTTAGCAGAAGACGGCTTCTCCTCGCCTGCGTACGTTTGTCATTCTCATAGAGACAGCTGAGAGCCAAGTGACAGGGAGAGAAATTTCCCTTTGAAATAACGCCAGAACTTCGGCAGGGTTTGGAGTCTCTACCAGTTCAACCCGAGACTGCATACTCGGAATTCAGATGAGACTTGAGACAGAGGTTTGCAGCCCCTGTAGCCGCAAGAGCAAAGAGGCTCGATTCTCCATTGCAGTTTCCAGCACCTCACTCTTCTATTTCAATGGTGAAACTGCCTTCAATCAGCAGAGATTGAAAGGGAGGGCCATTAAATTCAGTTGATTAAAGCCACACAAGATGGTTAGCGCCAATTGCTAATTCAGTCCGTTACAGCTGGACAGTCAGCACGGATCAGGCACACAAAGCACACTGCATTTCACTTGAGAAGCAACACAGTTCACCTGAACCTGTCAGTCAGCCGTGAACTTACACAGTATCATTTTCTTCCTCAGTCTGTTGATGCGTTTATATAGGTTTGAGTTTCAATGAATAATAATGAATAATAATGTATTGTCTTCCTCTAGACTTGCGATTCCAGGGTTCAAGGACCGCTTGATTTTTTTTTAGACATTTATTTAGAATATACACCATAAGATATAGAGTAGTAAAAAAAAAATCATACTGGAAACACTTTTCCCATGAATAATTTTGCATGTGTAATGACTTAAGAGACAGATGGCCTTGAAACTTACTTTTCATTTTGCTCACAACAAGAAGTATCAGACGTAAAATCTGTTGTCGACCGCCACGGAATCATATTCTCTTCATTTGCAAAAAACATCAGAAAGTTTGCAGAATTTATATCAAGTCTCCAAGCGGGCAGTTCAATTTGGCAAGTTGTATTTCCTGTATTTACTTAAGTAGTGAATTCTCCATAGTTTTTTTTTCTTTTCTGGTGGAAATAGACACTGAGTAGGAGGGACAAAAACAAAACTCATTTTATTTACTGTCTGAATAACATTACCTCAAACACACAAATAGTCCAAGAACAACATTCCGAAAAAAGAAAAATAGCTAAATCACAAAAAACATTCAGATGCTTTTATATTCTTTCATGCGCTTGTAATAAACACACAGGGGATAACATGTAGTCAGCAGCAACATTTTACAGTGAACTATATAGGTCACGGCAGCACACAAAGTCCTTCTGCATTCCAGTTGCGGCTGTCCGCTGTTAGCTGCGTTGGAGGCTATTGTCCATCGATTAAAAACCGCCCATCATGCATGAAGGTCCCGGAGGTACCGGGAAGGGTCCCTGTGGAAACCGGGATGGGGTCACTGGTACAACATGGCCCAACTGGGTCGTAAAACTCCATGGCACCTGCTCACTCTGTCAAACTCAGGCTAAAGAGAGGCTGGCATTCCCGTAGCAGCAATTTACAGTGGGAGCATAAAACGTGTACAAAAAGGTAAATACTTCTATAAATACAGAAGATTAAAACAAACAGCAGGAGCTACAGTTAAAACAGGACCCGGTCTGACAAGCCTCTTGGAATCGTTTTAATGTAAAAGTGAAACTGTATATATAAAAAATATTCTCAAAATAAAAAACATACAAGTCAAGGGTTCGTTTAAAAAATAAAACACACGTTAACACACACGGGACTCTGACACAGCTGGGTCTACTGCTGGTGTGGCCACAGGGCTCAGGGCGTGGCCTGATGGGAGCCCCACCAGCACGTTGTTCTTGGGGGAACAGCTTTCGGGCTCCATGGTCATCACCTGGACAGAGTACCCCTGAGCCTCAGCCGCCCAGGACCGGTCCAGGTCCACCAGGCCCATGCACTGCTTACCTGAGACAGGTAACAGAGCAGAATGACTGAGCGTTGGTTTTACTAACCAAAGAGGTGTTTAGATCCTACAGCATTATTATAAATAAATAAACATAACTGCTATTCCGTAGTCCAGAGTTAACTGGGCATTAAAAGCATAAATGGCTTTTCGAAATAAATCCCGTGGAACGTCGATGAAATGTGACAGATTTACCGGGCTAATTATCAGCAGAAATCTGCATGAAAGTTAACACACGCTACTACACTTAAGCAGTAGTGCACCTTCAACTAGCATGTTCCTGATGAGAACTTGAGAGTGTCGTTTCATTAAGTTTGAAAAAAGTCAAAGTGAAAATCAATGAAAAAACATACACGATGAGGCCCATTCATATAAGCGCAGTTTTTAGCCATATTTCAACATTCTAGTTTTTATCTTTTTTATTGATTTACCACAATGAGAAATTGAACAGGCACTGAAAATACTTCTTTTTAAATTAAAGTTATTGACGTGAGCTGACCTGTCTTTTAGGGATTATCATATTTTTCATTATAAATGTTCTACATCTTTCAAAAGGATCTAAATGCAAAACAAGAAAGATTAAAAAAACGCTTTTCTCCTCAGCAGAACAGGCAAACAGGCAAACACACACACACACACACACA
>JAOVYW010013347.1:0-37491 GCA_025775045.1 Hiodon tergisus | reverse complement strand
ACACACACACACACACACACACACACACACACACACACACACACACACACACACACACACACACACACACACACGACATTCTGACATAATAAATCATCTAGACCAGAAACTCTTAACTCTCAAAATATACATATACGTGGAACACAAAATCGTATGGCAAATTACATTTGACTCACGGTATGCACAGATAGTAGTAACCAATGAAAATTTTTCATTTACTGTATTTTAAATTGTGTTTACATATAATCTCGTCTCTTCGGCACAGCATCATACTCGTGCAGGGATAGCTATCTATCTTTAGACAGTTGTTAAAAACTTACCTAGGGTTGATGCATAATCCGAATGTTTAAAAAAAATAACAAAGATAAAATACAATTTTTTTTTAAATGTTTTCTAAAATATCGTTATATCAAAAAGTAGTGGGGAAAATAAGAAAATACATCACAGCTGACGTACCACGACTGAGCTCTTTCCTAATTTTCAAACCCACATGTGTTATCGTAATGCTCGTGTGTAACCTCGAAATACTTCCGTCGCTCTCAATATTGGTTGTATGTCGTTCCACAGAACAGGGTAACCATTTGCAGTCTTTATCGCTTGAAACAATTCCCCATTTCCCCAAAAGCAATTAACACAAGACAATTTCAAACCTATAAGTTCTGCCAAACTAAAAAAATCACTTGCCAGATAAAGCATTGCATTTAGCATCATATCAAAACATACACACGTACGTCATATCATTGGTGATACGGAACACTAATTACACACAGTGATGTGATAAATAAAAAGCTGCCACAAAAAGTCAATTTGTGTTCCCAGATTAGTCGTGCTAATTTACAGTACACTAAATACGAAATGAATACACAAGTATAACTCTGACATATGACGAATTTTTTTCATTTATTTTTATTTAAGTACAATGTGTTCAGATACAGCAAATGAAAAGCACAGTGTCTGTCAGAGTATTTTTGCTGTTGTATTGAATTCTTTATACTTTGGTCTTGTTTTAAGAAACATGGACACAGTTCACTTTAGTGTGGTAAAATTGCATTATAGCATCAGCAAGTGGTCCATAGAAAAATAAAGCATGCACTCAGGGTTTTTTCCATGCCATAATTAATGTTTTTTGTGCCATTGTGAAATGATTGCTGAAAATAGCTTCTCATTACATTGTATACGATACTGTTTTGAGTTACTGTATATCGCATTTTTTGTGATATACATTCATGTTTCAAAAGATATGAGAGGGAAATGTGTGAATAATGTTTCCAGAAAAACGTGTGATGTGAATTAAAAATCTTGTGCTTCCATGAGAAAATAATGCTCTTAAATTAATCCTATCCCTGCCCTCATGCTTACATGACGAATGAGTGATGCGTGGATTTCATTCGAAATAATTCTGACCCTTTCTCTTTCTTTTCTTCCTGACCCCTCTACTTCTTCAACCAGTGAATGTAGACCCATTGTTCCCCAACACAAGCCAACTGTAGCCTCTTTTTACTCACGCCAAATTTATGATATATGATTGAACAGTTTTAACCATTAGAGTCATGCGAACCTGTAGTGAGTGACTAATTTTAGTTTATAGAATATTGGCATTGAAGGCAAAGTGTTGGTAAATACTGCTCTACCCCGGGCAACTTCCTGGAGGTTCCTAAGGTGCAGAGTTGCTCTGCAGGTCCGTACAGTGGAACGAGCTCAGGGGAATTCTAAACCCCTAAACTCCGGTCTAAACAGAACTTAGTATAAATCTTCTACAGAATGGATCTAGTCACATTCTTCACAGCACAATAATCACAACAGTTTCATTCACTGTTATGGCTCAACCAAGAATATTATCAATAAAAGCAAATTACATGACCTAGCAACTTTTGCGATGGTTTCATAAACCACAAGTGAAAGGTAAACAGATAAAGGTGTTGTTAAAGCCATGTTTCATTAGCTATCGGCTAAAAGATTTATAAAATATTATTATGTACATGACTAGCTGGCTACACTTGAACAGCATTATTGTCAAAGCACATCTTCTGTGACTGATATCAAGCTGACGAGGAACCCCGAAATAACTAAAGCAACTCAACAACGTTATTTTGCTAAACTACAAGGTTTATAGGCGGCATGCAACGTCATCGAAGAACGCGTCTAATGTCTGTTGCGTTATCTGATATTTTAATTAAAGTAACACTGTAGATTTTTAAAATTAAGATTGCTAGGTTGACAAATAGAAATTTTCAACAGCCGCAAATTAAACTAAAAATTGAATGTAAGGGGAATTTTATTTAACGAATTGACGATAGTCGGGTGTTAAAAAAATAATCCTCCAGAGCGGCACTGCTCTTAGTTTGCAAAATCATTACGGACAGTACTGTTCAAAAGTCTTAGCACCTCACCATTTTTACATTAATTTTTACATAAATATATGAGTTTATTTTTTGTCTTCTGCATTAATAAGTAAGCAGAAAAAAGCAATTTTTGTATTTCCAAAGATTCATTTTCTGAAAGAAGAACAAGAAGTTCTGCAACAGATGGTATGGCCTCCACAGAGCCCTGATATCACCCAGGCTGTCTCGGATTACCTGGACAGACAGAAGCAAGTGAGAATGCCTAAGTCTGTATAAGAACTGTGGAAAGTCCTCCAAGATGCTTGGAACAATCTACCTGCCGACTGTTTTCTAACACTGCACGACAGCGTACCTAAAGCAATTAATTCCGTTAAGGCAAAAGGTTGGTAACACCAAGTATATAATTTTACTCTTTGTTGTTTTTTTTGTCATTTGTTGCTGTTTACAAACGTTTGCAGTATTTATTTAATATTTTTAAAAAGTCCTTGTTTTTAAAAGCCTTTTAGGTTCATAGAATTTTTTTACATGTGCCAAACACTACTGCACAGAACTGTATATTTTTCTGTTACCTCTACCCAGTTTTGTTTAACCAAGCCATGGTTTAATCAATCCTGTCCTTTAGCGGCACATATTCTTCATAATTTCTTGCTTCCCCTCGTGTGAAGCTCTCCTCTACTGTGCGCTGGGCCTCCTGGGATAGCCTCTCGAAACGGCGGAGGAAGAAGATGACAAAGGCCAGTAGGATAGCCTGCACAATGATAAAAATGAGGAGGCTGAGCTGGGAGGCCAGGGCCAGGTTGCAGTACCAATACTTGCAGGAGTCGAGAATCTCCTCCTCCACTAGGTACATAACCAGCCTCCCCCGAAGGCTGGGTGGGGAACTGCAGGTCACGTTGCGGTATAAGATACGATTTTCCTGCTTCAGCAGCCAGCCCCGCAGGTAGACCAGGCCACAATCGCAGACCCAGGGGTTTCCATAGAGGGAGACGTAATGCAAGCTAGTCAGCTGGTCCAGCAGGCCGTTGGGCAGGGAGGTGAGCTGATTGTTGTGGAGCTGAACCTCAGTGGTGTCAGAGGGGAAGGCATCAGGCAGATTGGCACTGCTGAATTTGCGGCCGCTGCAGTTAACCCTTCCCATCCAGCAGGTACATTGGTATGGGCACCCCTCGCTTGCCATTAGGGCGAGCAGGAGATAAAAGAATGTTGCCAGATACTGCCTCTGGTCCTTCATTATAATAAACCTGGTTGTGGAACAAGAAGGCAAATAAATGCTGAGGTTAAACAAGGACTTGGAAAGATGTGGCGAAAACTGAAACTGACACAAAATAGGACAGTAATGTCAAAAAACTCCAAAAACGTTCACACAAGAGCTAAATTAAAACAAAAAAAATTATTTTGTTGGGTGATTGCCAAATTAGATGCTAGCATAACAATGATAAACCGTAGCCTTGCTTAAATCAACCAAGCACTATTTAACCCAGAATAAACAAATACAGGGAAGACTGCATTCACAAAACCGCACTTAAGAAAAACGTTAGATGAGGTCATTATAGCAATGAACAGCCAAAGATATTTTAAAGCACTCCACGGACAATTTGGCCATTAGAACGGCGCTTACCCTGCGCGTGCAGCAAGCCGGTGTCAGAGTGTACTCCCTGTTACTCGGAGAGGCAGATTCTGGGGAGCCACAGCCGGCTGACCCTGATAAAGCTCTGACAGGGGACAGGAAATAGGAAATGCGGCCGTGACAGGGTTTAACGGCAGCACTGTGCTCGCTATCGCAGAAAGACGCAGAAGAGACAGCCAAAATAGTAACATGACAGCGTTCCAGCATGTCCAGTTTTAAACACAGTGACAACCATGGATGCGTTTGGGGAGAGGCCACAATACCACAACACAACAGGCCAGAATAACACAACACATGGGGTCACAATAACACAACACAACAGGCAACAATACCACAACACAACAGGCCACAATACCACAACACAACAGGCCACAATACCACAACACAACAGGCCAGAATAACACAACACAACAGGCCACAATACCACAACACAACAGGCAACAATACCACAACACAACAGGCCACAATACCACAACACAACAGGCCACAATATCACAACACAACAGGCCACAATACCACAACACAACAGGCCACAATATCACAACACAACAGGCCACAATACCACAACATCTCCAGTAGAAGTTCTGTTTTTATTCTTCCTCCTTTCCAGGAACAAAATTCACCCCAAAGCTCATTTAAGTAGGTGTTGGGTGGTTGCAACAAAACACTTTGCAAATTCTACAAGCTGGGCCAAATAATAAAAAAATTAAAAACAACAACATGTTTTCAAGTTTCAAGTATTTGCTCTTTATTTTTTTTGCCCCAAATTGACTTTTTATTACTTTAGTTTGTTTATTATAAAAGTCACTGTGGGTGGCCTGCGGGGACAAAAAAGTTCCTACACTGATGTCTGCCTGCAGTGTCCTTTAGGTTGTCATGTACGATCTATTACCAGGGCAATGTTCCAAACATTTTTTAAACTCTATTACTGAAAACCTGTACTTGAATATTAATTCTGTCATCATGTTAGACAAGTACTAATCCGAGACACGTGACTTTAAACATTGCACAATGAACTCGGAAGAAAACTACCTGCATAAAAAATGGCACTCATAAAAACTTAAATTGTTAGCTCCTATGAACTTTGTGCTGATTTATGTGACATAACACAAGGCACACCAAAGTAATCCTCTTATGTGGAGCATCGTCGGTACCGACGCTCGTTGTTAGCGAGGGTGGAACGTAGCAGAGGAAGCAGGGTTTGAGGAGATAAACTGGGGAATGCTGAGTCACGTCTGCTTCTGGCTCCTTCCACACTGCAGCCCGCCAGCGCAGTGCGTCCTTCAGTGTGCAACAGGAACCGTGTCAAGGCACCCAGGGAACAAATGGAACACCACGGCGAATAAAGGGCTCAGGTCAGACACGCAGAGGACGAATGACAAGCAGCCAAGATGGTGTATGAACGGAGAGGTTTTTTTTTTTTTTATTGGTCGTCATAACCGATGCACGAGTTTCACATTTGCATAGCACTAACACTATAATTGGAAATGTTGATGACTATGAAAGCTGACAGGACAGCTCACCTACACCCAGGCTTGTGGCGCCACCGACACACATCCACCCCCGAAGATCCATACAAATAGGCCTCAAGTCATTATTGGAATAGCTCAAAAGTGCACAAACTTTAAAAAATATTTATTCAAATGATTCAAACAATTTTATCGGATGCACAAGGCTTGGCGTGCCTCTAGCACTGTTCACTTTTGTGTTCTAAATAATGATGCATGGCAGTAGTGCTTTCAGAGACATCTAGGCAGGGAAAGTTCCGAGCTCGGAATATCTGTACACCAATCATTGCCCACCACACTAACAAAAGACCATTTAGTTTACAAAAATGCATGTACAGTGCTTGGAATGGAAGAAGTGCTCTTGCTTTTTAACTGAACGCAGATGGTCACTAGCTATAACATCCCACGTACATCCACACCCTGAATGCTCCTTAAAAAAAGCATATTCATAAATACTGTAATTTAAATAATACACCATGTGTTATTACTATTAATTATCAATTAAATTCAAACAGACACTGAGCTGGGTTTTTAAAAAGCTTGAAAGCTTCACCTTCACTTTCTTTCACGGCCGACAAGGGCACCTAAGCAGCACACACAAAACATGCTTTGGCGCAGTACCATGTAAACCAGCAGAATTAACAGTAATTTACAGCGTCCATTTCACCAACAGCAAATAAAGTTCCATATCGCAGTATATACAACCTTTTTTTGTGTTAATTCATTTTTAATTTAATTGTGTGGTTTAGTGACCAGCAGAAATACGGTGCGGTGTTGGTGTGTGGCGAGCAAATTCCCAGGCTGTAATAATTTTTTTGTTTTGGGGGGGGAACCAAAGAATCACTGGTCCTGTTCGTGCATCTGCTGCTGCATCTTCTGAATCATCTCCTGCATCCTCTTCAGCTGCAGAGACAGGGATAGATGTGATGAAATACACGGGCCTAAAATGAGTCTTACCCGATATTCCATTTGTGCCAAATTGTTCAAACAGCCCACTACTGCCACCATGTGGACAGCCGTGCATTGAAAAAGCTGCATTGAAAAGCCCCTTTTTTCCAAAAATGCAGTTGTCTTAACACATTGTGTGATTTATGCGCATCTAAACGAGCTGGAGGGGAGTAAGATGTGTCATTGTATTTGAAACTCAGTAAGCCGATATCATGGTTTAAGTGCTTTTTTTTTTTTAAACAGGCAATCTTGTGGGGGTCAAGAAATGGTGTCATAAATACGTTTTAAAAAAAACGTTTTACAAGCTTTGAGGTACTGCAGATTGCTTGGGGCAGCTAAATAATAATTCATGAAAAAACGAAAAGACCTGAACATTTTCATAGAAGCAGTAACACCATTGCCTGGGCGTGGGAATTCAGCAGTAGATTTGACAGAGTTAGGGGCAAGCTTAAGGTGCAAGGCAGGAGATTCTTCATGACTCACCTCTTCATCCTTCATCTTAATTAGTTTCTCTGTCTCCACATCTGGGGTGGACAGAGGCAGAATGGGGATAGGACTCTCCATGCGATTGTCCTGGGTCAGTTTACTGGTAGAGATACAGACTGGAATTAGACAGCTCAAAATGCATACACACAAAGTGTCTCAATGTCTCAAATGAACAAAACCACAAACACACAAATGCCTGCACATCGATATATATATACGGCTGCTTAATGCTTAAAGTGGAAAATGTTGGATCAACCATCCCACAATAGACTGGACAGATAACTTAATCCTCTATAATACATTGTAACCAACCCTGTTCCTTTCCCTCAGAGGGATTTTACCATTGCCAGATTTTCCCATACGCTAACATGCTGTCAGTATTTTGTTCAGCAAAGAATATGCTTACCAGAGCTATTTCGGAAATCAAAAAAAAGCTTTTGAAACCTTGATTTGATTTGTGAAAATCATCGATTGATTAACTGACATGCTCAAATATACACGCAAACAAACGCACTTATTTACATACTGCCTCTTTACCACTTCAACTCATACAAACAGTAACGGTCATAATTAAATGCATATATTATCTCAGTCATTTAGCCGACACTCTTATCCAAAGTGCCAAAGCTTAATATGCACATGAAATGAATACTGTTAAAATCACACACAGATACAGGCAACTATAAACACAACACTGCCTCCAATGTTTCAGCATTGTCTGCTCTGACCTGGTCATCTGCTGTATGCACTGTGCCCTGTAGTTCTCGTAGTGGACATCGCAGGTGACGTCCTTCAGGTCATGCATGTGTGTGCGAATCAGCATGTTACGCAGCTTGACAAAGTCACAGTGTGACTGGTTCTCCACTGTCGGGGGGAACACACAAACAAGAGTGGTTCACTTCAACGTAGGGAATTTACAGAACAACCAATCAGACGGTGCCCTCCACATACATTCACAAAATACAATCCAAAAACATTGTTGTGGAACTGTGGAACATTGTGTTTTTATTCAAATAAATTTCAACCAAGCTTCATAGTAATAAAAACCACTCGGAAAAGAGCAACTTTCACAATATGGTGTGGTGTTTAATAAACACACCCTGAAGTGATTCACACTCTTAAGAATCTACATGCCAAAAACAGCTAAATTAATCCTGTATCAAATTTCAATCAAAGGTTCATATAAAGTTCTGAAACTTTCTAGAAGCTTTCATTGCGTCGCTGTTTTGAAGGAGGAAAAGCAGCAGCAAGCAGATCCTTCAGGAACACCCACCATGGTGGTAAAAGCAGACAAAGGGTCATTGATCTTCACAAGTTAGGTGAAAGTTGTGTTTTGTTTTTAGACTAGCCTACAAGACCGGTCCCACC
Organism: Hiodon tergisus; assembly: GCA_025775045.1. Taxonomy (NCBI): domain Eukaryota; kingdom Metazoa; phylum Chordata; class Actinopteri; order Hiodontiformes; family Hiodontidae; genus Hiodon; species Hiodon tergisus. Next base: position 29,212 of record JAOVYW010013347.1, on the reverse strand, counting down.
GCTATTACAACCCTTCAGTGTCAGGCTCAAGCCTGTAATTTAGGGAGGGTTTACAAGGGAACATTTCTTACCTTCAACAATCCCCCAGGGGTAGAGTCGCCCTCGCACCCGCTGACCCTTTGCCTCCACTACGGTGTTACTCCCGATCACGGCAAAAGGAGTGCTTTCCTAAAAACGCCACCACGCGCCCAACACCAAAAGCATGGCCAGGTCAATTCAAACAACCATTCACTCACTGTGCTTCAGAAGCGTGCACCCAGGGTGTATGTATCAAACATGAATTAATCAGTTACATTATAATGATCAATTATTATGAGTTTTACACATTGAAAGCCTATAAGACCTAACCAATTAAGGGGCATTTGACACTGAAAGGTATTTGGAGGGAATTTGTTGCCAACATTCGTGTATGTTTGTCCCTCACCTTCAACTCTTTGTCTTGCTGCTTGAACTCCTCGTCTTCATCAGAGTCACAGTCGGGGAACTGGTAAACCTTAATCCCAAATTTGTCAATCTCTTCTCTTACCTGGGGGGAGGTTTTAAAGAGCTTAGTCCAGTTCATCGACAAGGTATATTTAACATTTGTGGTCCATCATTTGTGGGCAAATCGAACAGCTAGGAATGTGTTCTCTCCCAACACAACACGGGAACTTGTTATAAGCTTCTTCTGCACAGAGGGTCCACAGCAGAGCACTCCAAACCGGCACCAAAATGATGGGTTGTTTAAGCAGAAAGCCAGCACGACCGACGCAGGCTGGGAGCGTTCACTCACCCTGTCCTTTAGCCTCTTGATTTCGACGGGCGTGAGGCAGTCAGCTTTAGCAATGAGCGGCACCACGTTGACTTTCTCATGGAGCGCCTTCATGAACTCCACGTCCACCGGCCGCAGCCTAGGGAGGAGAAGGGACCAGGACCACATCACTTTTTGGATTTACTTCATACAGGATTCTGAGATGGCTTTAGATAGCACGTGATGTCAGAAACGGTTCTACACGTTGCGCAAGACCACAGCGCGCCAATAACATGGGAGTGAAGACACAGTATTTTCGAGATCAGTAGTTTGACAAATATAGTTTAATAGTCCATTATGATAAGTCAAGCCAAGAACATAGAAAACCACAGGGTGAGGACGAATTTGCTAAATTCACTTGCTATCCGTGTCCGCTATGTCATTGGCTGACTGTGACTGGGAGAGCACAGCGGCGGTGCACGATTGGCACGAGGCCCTGGGCTGGGCTTGGTAAGAATCACCAGGGCTTTCTCAGTGCTCATCCTTAACCATCTCCTGCCAGTTTCCAGGGTGCATGCAGGCTGGCTGTGCCATCCAGAGGGACACGCCTCTCCTCCAATTAGCGCTGAAGCTCTTACGCTAGGCTCTGTTGCCTCTGTAGACTAGTCACAATTCCTCACCCTCCCAGTGTGGGGTCGCCAGAATGCGTAGCCACACGCGGAAATGTATTAGCACAATTGGTGATTCTAAAGCTTGGAAAAAATTAATGTAATGTAATGTAATCAAATGTACGGCAATTCCCTTTTTTTTCTTTCAAGCAAGTGTTGTGCTAGAAAACGATTCATTCACACCGATAAAAAATGTTTGCTCCTATCCCAGTAACAACCAATACTGCACGTATAAGTCTTCCTGAACACTCTGTTCTGTTTTTGTGACATCATCCATGGGTACAATTATTTTCCTACAACTGAACACTTGTTGCAGTCTTTGTTTATGCAGAATTGTGAGTAGGTGTGTTCCAATGGCAAGATTCTACTTGTCATTTTCTGGCACTCTCAAGCAAGCAAGTGTACACCTACACATTTATTTCTTTTACAAACCAATCATAATATGTTAAAAGGTCCATAAAACAAGAACTGATTTTTTTATAAACGATGTACGTTTAAGAAATGGAGCAATGAGTGTTAACCTGGATCTGAAAATGTAAACACACACACACACACACACACACACACACATACCTAAAGAAGCATACTGGAATACATGTGATTTCCAAAGTAACACACTATTTGATGACACAAAGGACAGACTCTGTGCACTAATGTGCTTATGATTGTGCAGAGTTAAGAGGCCCATACCCATGTCCGAATGGCGGGATGAAGTAGAGACAGCAGTGCACACGATTGTCCTGAATGTTTTTCCGATTGAGGCCACTCTCGTCTCGGAAGTACTGTTCAAACTGCTGGTCAATGTAGTCCGTAATGGGTTTCCAGCTAGCAGACACAAAAGCACATGACCCAATAATTCTGCGTTCCAGTTTACTGACCTCATTGCGAGAATATATCACCAAGTTTCAGTTAATTAGTACTAGAAACTGCACACACATCAAGCCTAATCAGTAAAACGAGCTCTACCATCAGGGCTGAGACCACAGCACTATCAGGGAAGTGGCTCCAAACTGCTGTGGACATTTGGTCTCCTGGGCAAGCCTCATTCATTAGTGTTGCTGTTTGCTCTGCCTGCCTCTGTCACTAGCATTACGCTTGGGATGCGAAGAGCAAAAGCGCCGTACTCACCACTCGTGGTTGTTAACGGCGTCTCCGAACCCCGGCGTATCCACAATGGTGAGCTTCAGCTTAACGCCCTTCTCCTCGATGTCCACCGTATGCTTGATGATCTCCACTGTCTGATTAATGCGCTCTGAGGTTCGCAAACGACAAGAAAACAGCGATCAGATGCCTGCAAACTTTCAGATTCGGCTACACTTTCACGGGGCAATATCCTGAAGGAAAACACGATTTCTAACACAGGAGGTTACTCTGATATAAGCCCAAAGTGTTTTTTAAAATCCATGACTCTCCAGTTCTCAGCCAATGTGAATATGACTTACTAACTGCACTGCTGATAACAGTCATTAACGTTATAATACCGTGAGAGAACATACAGGTCCTGCAAGATATCCCAATTCTCGCCAAACAGGTATAGTACCCACCCTCAGCATTCAGAAGCTTCCTGTCCTTGTAAAGGTCTGTAAGGAACAGGCTATTCACCAGAGTGGACTTCCCCAAACCGGACTCCCCTGCGAAAAAGCCAAGGGCAACATCCCGTATCACAGGCCACCACCAAAAACAGAACACAAGGACAGAACCCACCCTCCCCCATTTGGGCACATAGGCTGTGACACAGCCAGGCAAATCCAGTTGATGGTGTCTATGTCTCTACCTGGGGACTGGTTTATGGTACGCTAATACAATGACATGTTAGGACAAATCTATAACGTAAGTGATTTGTTCAGCCGTATTTGTCCATAATGTTCAACATGTTTTATGCAATATGTTTCATAATAAAAACACTGCCTCTGATGATATACAAAATAACAAGTATATTAGAAATCAGGGTTTATTCAGCGATTTCTACAAACTGATTATTTCTACAAACTGATTACTTCAGCAATTCTGTAGTAAAAATTACAGGGGTATGTCTATGGCAGGATAATATGTGATACAGGGTGTTTCAATGAGGTGTAAAGGAGTACATGCTGTCCCTTTACCTGCAACCATGAGGGTGAAGTCAAATCCTTTTTTTACAGACTTCCTGTGCACTTGGTTGGGGAGAGTGGCAAATCCCACATACTGCTTCTCCTGAGGCAGAGAGAGGGACACAGGATGGGGTTAAATCCACAAATGGGCCTCCAATAGGGCTACACGGGTATCAGCCTCTGTGAACGTATTCATTCGCATTTTATCCAAAAGCATGTTCCACTCAAGATAACAAACGCACTAACAGATTCCAACGAGAAAGAGGAAACACACAACAAAAGTTCACATAAACGCTGTCCTATGCTCAAATCAGTGTTTTACCAGTTTTACCGGTGCAACAGAAATAAGGATTAAGAAAGTTGACTAAACAACTTAAAAACAATCTCATTCAGGACCGGCTTGGTTAGCAACAGCAGCTTTGTTCCAGTGATCCATGGAGGAGGAATCTCCTGCTGTTCTACTGAGCTAATGATCTCAGTCCAGGCCCATCAAAACGGCTGGCCCAGTCCGGGCGAAGGCGAAAGTACAACAGCTACCCTGATCCAGAAGCCCCAGTCTTATGTACCAACTGAGGAGGTCAAACAGTGCCTCCATTGACTGGGCCTGAATAGACCTTTCACTGGCTTCCCTGACAGCCATCCTGCAACTTCCCAAAAGCTGCCAGGACCCGACCATGTTGTCATAACTTATCATCTGTATTTCAGACACCCCCGGAGCAACCTCCAACTAATGCATCACCCTGTGCCCCACTAACTGACTCCAAAATCTTAAAAAAGGTCTCGCAAAACAAATGTTAAGGTCAATTTGGGAACAGCTGTTTGGTGTAATAGTTAAACTGTTGTTGCAACTAAATACTATTGCAACTACTATTACCACAACTACTGAATCACTAGTAGTACTAATAATAAAATAGTAAGAAAAGAAAAAAATCGGTTTGACATAATTTGTCATTTTCAAGAACTGAAAAGTTTTTATAAAGGTAGTAAACCATTGAAAAGAAAGCAGTCTGTGTGCGCAGCTGAAAAGAAAGCTATCTGCACCCTACCATTATTCTCCGTATGTGTACAGTTCCGCTTACCCACTGTCTCTTGCTGAAGGATGCAACCCCCAGTTCTCGACAATAGGCAGCTCTGAAACCCTGTTGCCAATTGGCCCCTTTGCAACCACACAGACCAAGATTGCTGGCAAAGCGCCTTCCAAAAATGAAGCGAATGACAGCCCCAAAAGAGCAGAAAACACAGTGTCTATGTGCGTGAGGGTGACAGCACCAGTGACTCCCACTGTTTGCAGACAATCCAACCTCCCCACCCCCCCCCTCGATAAACTCCGACAATGCCGGCATCAGTGGGGTTGGATCACAGCGGCCTGGCAGAACATGCGTGGAGACAGCCGTATAGCTTCAGGGTGCCATTAACTAACACGCGAGCCCCCTCCCATATTTGCTCCCTACTTCCTTTAAGGTCAGTCCAGCGACCCCTTGACCCTGAGTTTCCTACTCGTTTTTCTCATTCGTTCCCGTTCTCTAGGTCTTTAGAGTAGGCGTCTATTTTAACTCAGCACTGTTACCTCGACCCTTTCCAATAATCTGCCCCATTATGTTCCCCTGCCGTCCCCCCTTTTTCTCCCAACTAGTTTAACATCTCATTCTCTTTCAGCCCACTGCCCTGCCCCCTGCTGTGCGTTACAGTCGTTTTTACCTTCAGCCTGGCAGACCTCATTCCAGCAGACAGCAGACGCTCAGCCAGTCTCTCCTGCCTAATGGCATCCATTTCAAACGGAGCACCGAGGGTGAGAGACTTTATTCAGAAAAAGGAACAGGACAGAAACAATCTCCTCCTCCTCCTAACGCTTCACCACCTCCGCCCCACACCCCTCGCTCACTCACTCTTCCTCCCTCTCTGTCGCTGACTGGGCACCGTGTTCAGGCAAGCACGGGAGGAGTTCTCGCACGTTAAAGAGCGTTTCCTGTATACAGCCCCGGTGGGAGGGGCTTGAGAGAGAGGGAGAGAGAGAGGGAAAAAGCCAGAGAAGAACAGAGGTATGGAAAGTAAGCCAGAGGCACAGCGACATGGAGGAAGTGATGGGGGGGGGGGGGGGGGGGTGATCTACAGTGATGGAATAAAGAGCTAATTCATTCATTTGCCATTCATTTTATATACCCTAAATTTCTGCAGCTTTTTAAAGTGGAGAGATAAATAGTAATAATGAATTCAGCCTTTGAATGAACACAATAAATGTGGCATAATATTTGAATCCCCTTATTTTACTGGGAAAAAGACCAGAAGCCCCAGGGCTGAAAAACCTAAGCAGAAATATTATATTTTATAATAATATTTTTCCATGTTGCAGAACGGTGCAAAAGGGCCAAGAGAATTAGGTTGACCGCAAAAAGTAATAGGCTGAGAGAGAGAGAGACATCTGTGCAGAAGTGAAGAATGAGATGACTCCAACATCAGCCATCGCTGCACAGAAACATTCCACAGCAGATAACATTTGTTGGGCGGAACAGACCAGAATGCCCCAGACCAGGAACTTTAAATGAAAAACAAGTTTTGTAAATGGAACATAGGAATTGATTCGCATGAACGTCTGAATGTTGATATTTTGAATGTTTAAAATGCTCCAAGGTCTTGTTTTGTGATAAAAAAGACAAAATATTTTAAGCAAATGATGCAAACTTTAGCTAAACATTAACTAAAATATTGACGTGTTATGTGTTGTTTTGAAAAAAGAAAAGAGTTTCTTGGATTAAGTTGTCACCTTATTAGAGACTTGGTTAAGGCACTGGACACCAGCCCAAAGAGTCAATGGTTTGATACCAGAGTATGATGCTCAATTCATCTAATAAGGTGATAATGTAATCATCCAAAAGGAAAGATTCTCGACAGGAACCCGCAATGAGGACACAGGGCTTGGCAGACTCCCAACTTATTAAGCTAACAACTCTCCTGGACGGTTTCCACGCGTTCTGATGCATAGAATTGTACCCACAATGCACTGCCTGTTTTATCAAGGTCCTAACAGCTCATGCTGTGTCAAAAGAGGCCTGTTGCCATTGCCAACCTGTGAGGATTTTCGTGCTGTGTCAAGAACATCTATGTCAAGAGCAACAGACAATCCCTATCGTCCCCATAAGAGGGAGACAAAGAGTTGTGACAAAAGCTTGCAGACAAAAGCGTAAGCGTAAAAACTACAGATACGTGCAATGAGTGCGAAATTTTACAGATACACAGTTTATTTGTTGATACTGGCTATAACTGCCAATATATCGGATTTCCCCAATTGTTCAAACCTGAATTCAATTCTCTAAATATTTTTAATCCAATGTCTTTTTTATGACACCCTGGTAAAAAGTTTGGGAACAAGAAAAACATTTAAATGGGGGGTATAATATGATCCTATCTAATTTAGCGTTTGGTTAAAGCCAGGGTTGCATTTCACCAAGCTGACAAGTCTGGCGATAAGCTCTCCATCTCGGAAAGCACTGCATCAGCAACCAGCATCTCTATGTTCTGCAACGAAACCCCTCAATGAATCGGCCTGCTTCAGTACTCAGCCCTTGGCCTAGACTTGCCATCTCTCACTTCATCTGCAACTCCCTTTTGCTTTTTGTTTATAAGTACAACAGCATGCAATTTTCCACCCTTATCTGCCTTGTTAACTCACATGCCTGGCGGACCTCACCCTCATTCCGGAATTTCGGTAACAAGTATTTCAGGTGCTTGGCATCCTCTCTAGATCCCCCAGCTGATAGTGAGACAATGATCTGGTTCAAACTTCTACACTCGAGTCTGTGTCTAGTTTTGACTTTGTCTGCGTAACTGGTATTTGGTCCAAGGCTAGTTGATGCGCCTATCCACTGAGCAGAATTCTGAACCCGGTTTTATGCAATGCCTATTCTTTAATCTCCTACCATTTCTCCACTTCATGACTTTGGTTTAGCAGCCTAGTTGTTCAGAAAGCTTTCCAAAGTAGACTATCCTAAATGGCACTAAAGATTTCTGAATCTGTGTTATTGTGTATTATTTAGTGTTGATAATGAATGGGAATATGGAGAGACAGGAGACCCCCTGGACCTCAGGCCAGCTGCCCAGAAAGAGTGGGGGTGGGGAGAGATCGTGTTGTGGGTTTGGACCCATTATCTCTGGTTGCAATCTCTGCTGAATAACAGAGAGGATGGAGACAGCGTGAGTGCTGCAGGGACCAACATGAATGGAACAGATGTCTCGCCGTGACACAATGGCCCAGCAGAATAGATGCCCCCCTTTCCCTGAGCTCTGCACACACTGCCCTGTCAGGGCCCTCCAAACTCCCACTCACTGGACAGCTGCCACACTGACACGGCACCTGGGGCTCTCATGGGGACACCAACCGATTTACTCCGTCTTACAGTCTACCCGCACACACACACACACACACACACGCACACACACACTGGATCAGATCATGTTCACACACATAAATATACTATATCATAGCAGGAAGAAATACACACACACACAATCCCACATAAATATACTAAATCATAGCACGAAGAAATACACACACACACACAATCCCACATAAATATTGCAACCACCCCAACTTGTGAGCTCTTATAACTGATTAAATGCATTATATAGACTAATAAATAATGGGTTAACTACAAAGTTTTTTTTTTGTCTCGGCTTAAAGCACTCAGCAATAAGCAAAGCTCCAGTTCACACCAGCTCTTGCATCGGTGGGCCCAAGTCGGAAAGATGGGCAATGGCAAACTTTGACTTCCAGAGTTTTCCTCCTGCTGATCAAACAGAGGTGCTACTCAGTGAATGAACTCTCAGTGCCACTGGATGGAGTCTGCAGGGGCGACGTTAATCTCCCGCAGATTGTTTCACAGAAGTTTGGCTTGACAGTCTAATTGTACTCGGGATTCTGAGCCAAGTCCTTTGGCTTCAAAAAATGCAGTTTTCCAACTCCTGCTTATCTCTGGAGGATGCCTGCACACTCCTAAATGATCAGTGTAAGACAGGGGTCTGTGCAGGGGTTAGGGGGCATTAACGCCCCCTGGATCTTCCCCAACTAAGGAAAAGTATAATAGCAGCAGTATGGCGAGTCACGCTATATTGAGTTTAATCGCAGACTCTGATAGCAGATAAATTGGTTGATAAAAACAGTAACATTCTCACACTCTAGCAGTTTTTTGTTTTGTTTTTAACGAAAAAGAATTTTACGAAAACTGCCCACAGCTGGCTAGAGGGATTCTGACCAAATGTGATGTCAAGGGTGTGTTAAAGGTTGTGTTTATCTCCACTGTCAGATTGCAGGTTTGGATGTGAGGGACTCCGTTATACAGTACGTTACTTGTCAGGATTTACAAGCACCATTGAAATAGCAAGAAAACGCTTCCACCAGACTCACAAATCACACCCACGACTGAAGAAGCGTTTTTTTTCCACATATAAGCAATCAAGAAAACATCCGCAGAGCTCTGAACTCCCACTCAGCCTACATGACCATATAAAAGCCTCTCCATGGTGGTTCACACTGCAGTGCACTTCTCACCAACAATGTAACCCCACTACAATAACATTACTGTGATTGAAACAATTTGGTTTGAGTTAATGGTACACTGTCATTTCTACAAGCTTTTGTATTTCATCCAGCTATTAGTGTATCCAGAACCAATGGGAAAAGCAGCTGGACTGCAGCCTTCCAAATGTAACCGAGGGACCACTGATGTACACCTAAGTAACAAATGTCCACTTAGAAAGTTAAAACATAATTGTTGCGCCGGTTATTTAGACCCAAAAGTAACCATTTAATTAAATGTGGATCACATTTTTATTTGCATATCTTGCCCTTTCACCATGTTACTGTATGCATATCATGTAAAATAAATCAAGGAAAATGGCCTTTAGCAACTAGCCTTTTGACCCATCTAGCTAATTGATTTTGAATGTCATCAGAAATAGCTCACGCCGTTACTGGCCCTTTACAGGACCCTCTCATCAGGCATATCCTGATGAGGCAGAAGCATCCTTGTGCACTGTTGATCAAGCAAGCTAATCCTACACATGTAATTGGCATGAGTCCTCTGAGGGTTCCTAATGGGAACGCTCGTCAGCACCTGGTTTTTGAGCAGCGGGGCGCTGATGCTTGGGGATTCCAGGAAGAAAGGAGGAAATTCACTCGGGCAAGAAGACGGGCAGAGGAAAAGCAGGAAGTCCACCTGTCACAGCTCGTCACAGCAGAGGGACAGAGCGAACATTATGTCTTCGTGTGGGAAAGTGTACCATCAGCTTCATTACCTACAAACAGCAATGCCTGCGCTACCAAGGCCCGCCCCGGAGAATAAAACCTACTTCATTAACAATCGCATGTTCGTCCCAAGTGGCTGGTTTGCATATTGTTTTTCTCTGCAATGCACCCTTTCTATGCATGTGTACTGAGGCTCCAGTATTGCTAACCATTCCCTAAAAGATTGCTTGCGTATTTAATTCTGCAAACCTACCTATATTCAGATGGCTAAACCTCTCTAGGCAGGGCGTGAGAAAAAATACATGATCCACAAAACAGGTGACATAACTCTTGATCTTGAGCATGCTTAAAAAAAAAAATATTTGATGCAGACATCAACCGGCCAAACATCGACGTCAACAACTGTTAACATTGGGGGCTGACACAGAAATGCTTAATTTCATTTTAACATATCGCTTTGTTCAATCGTCTCTGTGTTTGTAACAGAAAAATGATCAAAATTATATGATTGAGTCTGAAAACAGTAATCACTTTGGATGGTAACCTAGATGTGCTGCTGATGGGATGATTGATGAAATTTAAAAACATGCAACATTAAGTGGAACCTTTAAGTGGAACCATTTTGCTTTTGTGGGTTTTATAAAATGTACCACTGATATTGTTGTGGTCCAGCAAGTTAATACAACTCATTCCAAATCAAGAAAAGATGTTATAAAAGATGTGTATCAGAAAAACATGGTGGTGGAGTCTCCTTCTAGATCCAAGTTCTCGTTTAGTAATACCTTGCAAACGTTTTGAGAGGGGCTCTTCCTTAGACATTACTCTGAGTTTTGTAACCGTTTTTTACGGTAACCGATTTTTATATTTATTGACTGAGAAAGTTGATGTGAGCTGTCCTGACGAAGGCTATTAATGGATTATTATCCTGTAGAGTAAAATTCTGGGCTTGAATAATCAATTTTACTTTTTGATACATCACTTTGATATCACGTAGAATGAGCTTGGTGGCGTTTAAACATTCCTGTAAATCTTCTACCACCAAAAAGCCAAATTACAGGCCTCGTCACAGCGTCTTCTTCTGTTACTCGCTCATTGAATTTTCTATCAGAAACAGAAAGTATTTTTATTCTGTTGCACTATGAAGAACTGGGCTGGGATATTATCATTATAACTATTTGACTTTTTGGGAGGGTCTGTCGTTCCTAGCACTTGAGGGTTTGTTATCAGTTTCAAAAGTGAGAAAGGCTTTAACGACAGAGTAACTTTCACAGATCAACAGGAGCTGGTACAGGAGATAGACAATGATGAAAATATCAGAGAAATAAGAAGATGAAAAGTGGATATTCTTATAGTGGTATTTATGATATGTAAGTGCTGTTGCTAACACATGGCTGCCATTTCCATTATGATTGGGCAGTAAAGCCAGAATGACCGGGATAAGCTGAACTTCTAAAGCAGACTGTCAGAATGAACCACAGACTACCGTACCTTAAAGTTAAACTTACCCATAAAAAAACTTGCCAGTACAACTGTCCAAATCCATAAAAACAAAGAATTATGTTAGAAGCAAATGATATTCAAACCCTAATAGTCATGAATACTGGAAAGAAAATTACTAAAGGTCACCGCCACAGTCATCACAGAATCTAACCAACATTGCGTGTTTTGGTGTCCGGGTCGGAGTTTAATGTTTCTTTAATTACTATGCAGTGTCAATCAATAAAATCCTCATCAGTGGGTGGTGTGCTGTTTTCAAAGATCACTTAAGAAGTCAGGTAACCTATACGGTGACTGTGGGAATAAACAGCCACAGAACAAATGACAGAGGGATTGGATCTGATCTGATGAAACAAAGTGCAAAATGCTTAACCTCTGTGTTTGCTAACATGCTAAATATACCACTCTCTGACTTACTAACTTCCCTTCACAAGAAAGTGATCAGAAAATGAGCAGATCGGTGGCTCCTCATTTTGCTCAAAAAAAATGTTCCACTCTCCGCAGAAGTTTAGAAATGTGCTGGCAAGGGCAAACATATGGAATGTCACTCATATGGAATGCCTGTCACTCATATGGAACGCAATCCTTCAGCAGCACCAACCACTCTCTGGACTGGAGTGCAAGGAGGATGTATGGAGCGCTGTTGCCAGGCAACAATCCAACTCCTCCGAGTCTGGGGGCTGATCGGTAATGGACTCACACCCCTGACGAAAGAAGTCTGGGGCATTAATTTACAATGACCGGGTCTCTGCTGGAGGGTCAGTAAACCCAAACATTAAAAAAAAAAAAAAAAACTGACGTAGATGCTCACAGCTGCCATCTTAGCCCCCTTTCTGCCCCTTCCACACTTCTGTTACTGATGAACCAGAAATGGATATATTCATCACAAACCTTACACAGTCATGTAGCTTTCCTGCTAATAGCGTCGACGTTAATCTAACGCGGTAACAACACATAAAAAATGTTGCTAAACCATTATCCTTTCAGATTTGTGGTGCAGTCGAGTACAGTTATACAGCCATGAAAGACAGGAGTTCAACACATGGTATCAAGATGTTGGAGAAATAACGTGGTAGACTACACCATCTAGCTTTAATAGAAAAAAATATATATTATTATAGTGGGACTAGCATTGAGTTCTAACGTGGAGAATATTTTTAAACAGCACAAAACTGTGGTCCTTCAGTGAGAAAATGAGTCAGGTTTACTGGAATCCTTAAATGCACATCTTTTAAATGATCCAGTGAAATGGGTATCTGATAGTCTACACACAGTCCAGGCACTGTCATTTATGGCAGCACCACATGTGTTTGAATTGTTGCGGGATCATCTTTGACAGCTAGAGACCAGTCAGTTGATCTCCCCACAGGATCACAGGAGGGATTAGCGCAACACTTGTATGGTGGTGTTCAAGATACACCTGGACACAGCATCACTGCTGTGCTTCATTTGCTCTCAGGAATACTACACAGATACGGTCTCAGTTGTGAACCACTGCCTTACTAGGCCATCCGAGGTTCTAATTAGATAAGGATTTCAAAAATTGAGTCAGGCGGGGGGGATACATTGACTTTGCTGCATTGAGAATAGCCTGGTGTTATAGTTTGTGACGGGGACTAAAAAAAGGTAATACACGTGCACTTTCTGGGTCATTATAACCAAAAACGGAAAGAGATTCATCTGCTTGGGCAGATATTCTTAGATATCAACTAGACGATCACGGTTCTGAAGGGGCACCTTGCGCCCATCGATCACATTACGCAAAATAAAAAAGCTAACACAATAAGGACGGAGCTGCATATTTGCATATTATGTAGCGCTTGCGATATGATCGCCTTACAACAAAAGATTTTCAATTCATGGATGCTAATGACGTATTAAACGAATTTATATTTAGGTTATGTATGTGCACAGTGCAGCCTCGTTTTCTAGAAAATCGGTATTAATTAACCAGCACTTAAAAATGAGTCTATCCGTACCGGAAAATAGATCAGATTCAATCGTCAAAATTCCAAATGTTCTTTCAGAATTCACAAAATACCGTGAAGAATATGGGAGGCATCCTTCTTCACGGTTATTAGTATGGTGCTGGCGCTGGCAATCATACGATAGGCTGCTTCTCTTGCCATTGACATACAAAATACATGGGAAAAAATGAAATGCCCTCTTACCTCCCCGTCTTCTGTTGAACATATCCATAATTATTTTCAGAATTGTGAAGCCGCCCGAAATAAAAATACAGGTGAGAGGATGCGAAGCGACGCCCAGGAATTTAATCAGCGTATAGGAGAGGAAAACAGCAATAGGCAAAGAAAAAGTCACCAATACAGCACATAATAGCATCTATAGATTATAAAATTATAGTTGTACGACTGCTTGCACTTACCCGATTTTATCATCCGGCTTTTGTATCTTATGTTAGTAGTCATCTCGGCTGTCCTCCAGTCCTGTCACGGCTACTGCGACCGCTAGAAAATATCTGATATCTGCGTGTCTTTGCCTGGCCGCACGCTCGAACAGGGAGGGCGGGCACAAAGCAATAAAAGCTCCGCCTAACTCTTTAGCACCAATCGTGCTCAAATAATCAGGTTTTATCTTAACGCTACTGGTAGATAATTAACCACATATTCATTAATAAATCCCGGTGTCTGATAAAACGATGCATATATTGCCACGCAGTTGCACCAGTAAAATGTCAGGTTATAGCATCTCTAATTAATGAGCAAATAAATAATAGAAATCTCTACTACAGTGTGACACGTAATGTTGACAGGACTGACAAACTATTCTATTTCCAAAATTATAATTAAGATAATTAGATAATGCATAGTTCACGACGATATCCTTGCACTTCAGGAATGGTTGCTGCTGTAAACATTGATTTTGGACTATTTTTAAATTTTGTATTGCTTTAAAAAAAGAAAATATTACAAATGTGGAATATAAACACATGGAATGACACTATCTTTCTTTCTATTGTCTTTTAGTGTCACCAATAGAAACGTAACAAATGGCAAAACTGCTCTTTAAAAAATCTGGCAACACGAATCAATTCATTTCAGTAGGGAGAAAAAGCTTAGGAATGGTTAGATTTGCCATTTAAAATACACAAAATTCAAGGCTGACATCTGTGACCCACATCATTTCAGGAAGTCATGTTACTCCTGGTAAGCAGAGAGATGAATTTATGGCAACATCTATCATTATTTGGATGAAAGCACTCTGAACTACTATGCTTGGTATCTTAAAGAGATTATACTGAGTGGATTAAAAATGGTTGTACCCCCCCAGGCTAAACCCTCTGACAAGAAACATTTCTGCAAAAATTGCTTATCATTTACTGGGACATCTTGCCAAATAGCCTAACACAAAAGGTGCTAGACTTCATTCTGAGTATTCCAACCCCACCCAAGGCCATTCTGCAAAACAGCTTTTCTAAAGGCTTGTTTATTGTCTAATACATGCCATTACAATCCATACTTCTATAACAGGCAGTTGGCAGTAATGGAATCATTTTAATCTAGACCCGGTTGTGAAATTTTGGGGGGAGCTGCAAATATAGTACTGGTTTGAATTTCACCACATAGAAAGGACAGAAAGATATTTCCTACACCCTCATGTGAATAAACTTGTTTCCCCCCCCAGGTTTTGGGCACGTAACGTTTTCTCAACAGACGTAAATATAGGCGGCTTCTCCACTGCCATTTCAGTTGCCATACCGTACCATACCATACCAAGGCAGCAGGGGGCAGTTTCATGTACCTCCCACCGGAATAGCTGGAACTTCAGGAACTTCATAACCAACTAGCTGAACACCTTTCCTGTGTTTAGGTAACTTTCATCAAAAAGAATTCTCTGGAAAGTGCAGCCCAGAGGAGTGACCATTCACACTTCTGTTTTGTCGCGTATTTTATTCAAAGTTCGCACTTTGTGTTGTATTTCTGTCCAGGTCAAACAGCCTTATCAAGGGCATATTAGTGTCATTTTACATACTGCTGAAGCATTTCGGTTACAGACATGAGATTTATCATGGGAAGTCATGAGATTTGTTCAATAAAGTACCTGTCAGTAAACTTAAAAACTGTCTGGCCCTTAGCTTGTGAACACTAAGCTAATCCACATTCAGTCATTAATTCATCATTCTACCTATACCAATCCAAAGAGCGGGTGGGTGCCCAAGGTCTATTGATCACCACACAGCAGAAAGGGGGCACTGCAGGCTACCAATAAGCTGCACTGTGCAGTTCATAATAAAAGCAGAAGTCTCTCAGCCCACATGGAAACAACTGATGGGTTTTCCCAGGCATAACATAATGTGCAAGATCAAGTGGAAACACCTTCCCGTTGCATCAAACACCTATTGCAAAATATGACAGTTCAACCTGAGCTGTCAAGACCTCTCAAATTCCTCTAAAATGAACAGGAATAATAAAAACAGACACTTCCTTCTGTTCAATCTTTATTTTTCAAATGTTGAGTAAAACTAGTGTTGAAATACAAAGACGAAAAAAATTAAGGAAGCATGTTTGCCCGAAGATATTTAACAGAAAACAAAATGGAGAAAAAAGAAGAAAAAAAATGAAAAGATGGTAGAGCCACAACTAAAATATCGGGACAGCACATGTTTGTTTTATTCTGAGGCACATATATAGATCAGGATTTTACTTCCACCACACACAGGTGAGGGGTTGTCCGACATCAGAGCACAATCTCAGAGCTTTACGAAGCAGGTAAAAAATGAAAAATAAAATTAAGTAGGAATAATGTTTCAGATCCATTAAGCTGGAAAATAAGTTCTAGGTAAAAGACAAACAAGTAGATGAAAGCAAAAACTTTGCAACAAAACCAAAACTGGAAAGAAAAGAGGAAAAAAAAAATTCAGATGAAAAGTATATAAACAAGAACAATTGTTTAATGTAAAACAGGAAGTGACCGTTTTCAGTGACAATACTTAGTGGATAGTCAGAGCGTAACAACAGATGTTCATATTGTGCTATACAAGGTAAGACCGTTAGAACTGCTGTTGTCAAATACCTCTGGTGATCCCGTGCCAAATAAACTATAGACTTTAATGAATATCATCACCTGAAATGTAAACTGATTGTCAAATTTAAAAACTAATTACAGGCATCATGGTTCCACAGATGAGTGTGCGTCCGGAACTTAATAGCCCACATGTTCATTTTTTCAACTTAATCCACTTCAGTACTCAGAGTACATGTGAATAATCTTGATGTTGACAAGAAGAATTGGGGTCTACATTTTCTTCTTCTTTTATTAGGCCTTAAAAAAAACACTCAAACTTGTGGGTTATTAGGTGTTCATCAGAACACTCCCTGAACAGATAAATACAGGTTAAAAAACTTTTAAACAGCCTGGATTAAAGTTTTGCTGTTCTTGCTAATGCTAATGCTAACGTTGAAATACGGCTAATGTTTTAGACGTTTTATTCCCTGTAAAGGAAAATGTAGGGTTATTATTAAATATTATTGTTCCATGAAGGCACCAGCTCTTACATAGGATGGAATAGACAAAGACCAGCAGTGTCCTGGTAGTCTTAAGTGTTGCCTGCATGTGTCTGGGACAGTCATTGCAATGATACGGTTAACAGTTTAGCCAAGTAAAGGAGGAAATGTGGGGTTAATACACATGAAAGAACAAGGCTGATGTGTTCATTCTGTATTACCTGATAGACACAGCCAGTTCACCGGATCAAAAACAGTGATTTAAACAGGGAGTGTGACAGAAAGGCAATTCTGGAAATATTTTAAAATAAGCAAGGTTTTTTTTTTTTAAATGACGTCAAAGATAAGTCATAATGTACCAGAAGCTCTCATTTAGTCCAGGCTGATATATTAAGGAGTGGTTGATATTAGTAACACAACCCCAACTTTTCACTTGATTGCAAGAGCTGGATGTTTAGTTGAGCTGCTCAGTGAACGGTTGCATTTTGTTCTCCATCCACGAGTTAAGATCCGTGTCTGAGGTTGCGTGCACTGATTTGGAAATGGTTACCAAAGACTTTGCGATGTGAATTTCTCGCGTGAAAATGTGAAGAATCGGACGAAGGCTCAATGCAGGCATGCCTGAGTGGCATACTGCCCGCGGATACAGAAAGCGCCGGCCATGCCCTGTCCCGTTACCTTGGAAACGGCAGCGTTATTCCAAGCAAATGAAAGCTCCTGACACATCACGGCAATCTTGTTGCTACGTCACAATAATGCTGTATAGAGATCTGATTAGTTTGGGGATTCATTGCACTCACAACCCTACTGAAGCCAAGCCAAGACTGGGGGATGAGGTATTTAAAGTGATACTCTATATGTGTCAGAGCATATGGGTGACAGATTTTACGGTCTTCCTCATAGCAGATGATAACCATATGAGGAATGTCAGGAGAAATACAGGGACGGGGCGGCTTCAGGAAGAGGACAGCAGTGGAGGCAGCACAGGGTGTTCTGTGTTGGAGGGACAAGGGATAACGGGGAGCTGGACTGTCCCGGGTCGAGAGAGAGAGGCTGAAGGAAGTAGATGTGGGTTGTAGTGAATCTGCAAAAATTAAAAACGCACGCTCAGTAACAAAAATCACAAAATCAACGATTCGTATTTCAGCTTTCAACCGCACTCAGCCCCCTCAGAAGCTAAACCTCGGAGTAGTCATCATAAAAGGTGTTCCTGAAAACGTCTGCGTATTACTAAGCGAACCCTTTAACACTGTGCAGCACCGGGACAAACGGTCTTTAAACCACGCCGTTAAAAGGACAGAACTAGACCAATAACGGCACAGGGCTCACCTGACAGGGAGGGCAGTACCGGGGAGGCCGATTTTCCAGGATGGCCCCTCCTCCTCACTCTTCGCCGGGTTTCATCTTCATCTGTGCCTGCATCTGCGCGATCATCTGCTGCATGCGTTGCAGCTGGAGGAAGACAGACATGGAGTCAGTCAGTATGGAGTCAGAGGACAGTCCCTCACAACAACGCCTTTTCTGTACAGCATTTTAATTGGATAGGAATATGCAAGCATTCTCTTTCCGGGGATCTTCAACGTCCCCCCAGGGATGACGCTTAGACATTGGCCTAACTAACGGTCATCTTCTTCATGGAATAATCATTTACGGCAAGTTATTTTGACAGACGTTTATTGTAAAAGGACATGCTTTTTACATAATGTCAATTTATGGAATAACCTCAACAGCGATTTTTGTAGCACGCCTCACAAACCTTTATGTCCAGGCCTAACTTAATATTGGAAAAATAAAAGTCCGCGTAGAGCCAAGTTAAAGTGTTTACTGAGAGACAGCCAGTGAACAAAAGATACTGAAGACCGTATACCACAACTGATACAGCAGTGAACAATTTCTTAACATGGTCTGTGTTTTAGAAGGAATAACTGCACAATGCGTGCTAATGAGGAAGTAACTATTTTATCAGAAAATGTCTCCACCTTGTGGATTTCCATATAAGTACACTTTTTTTTTTTTTTTTTTTTTTTTACAGTTACAGCTCTCTCATAATATTCAAAGCCCTATATTAATGAACCACAAGCTCCAGATTATATAAAGGTCCAAACAGGAGTGGCATTGTTTCCTGGCACCGCACATTTAATCTTTTAAATTTAAAGTTAATCTCTTCCCTCTAATCACAAAATGCCTCCAGCTAATCCCCCAAGACAACCACTGTACAGGTTTCTCCTCCATCCCTTTTCTGTGGTAGAAGGTGCAACCTAGCACATAAATTGGTGTCACAGCAGAAATGTTCAATACTTTGTTCCATGCAAAAACCGCACCAAGTAAAAAGAAAAAAGCCAACTAAGACCCAGTAATCCTGCAACCCTATCCAATCCACTTGGGTGTTCCAAGCTGCTTTGCTACAGAAAGCTACGAGGGGGGTATCAGAAAATTCTGTAAAGTTCTCCCAGTGGGAAACCACTTTGAACCAAATACATACACATTTAGGTCTACAGAGAGGAGGATTATCCCGTCTGTGTGAATAAAAGACTGCTCATTCCTATAACCACGGTGTTCCCACGCAGTCGTTAACAACGCCTTAGCTCATACTCCCTTCATGATTCACTGTCAGCACTGTTACTACATTCATTTACAATATCACTGTGAGATAGCACAGCAAACTCAACAATGGCAAGTGTTATCCGCGGGGAATCTGACATCATTTCCTGTACAGACACATGCATTTATCCAACCCCTGCTTGTACTACACGCCCTGTCCCGCCAAGCTTTATGTCATCCTGAGGGAAGAAAACCAGAACAATCGTGCAAAACGTACGTGAGCTATGAACACACAAACCTGAAACCGGGCCAGATACATTCCATCTTCAGCTATGAAAACCAAACAGTGCCCGCAAAAATAATTTACCCAATCAGTTTATACAGTTCCAATTTGATTTTTAATATAGTTATTCCTTAATGCGATGTCAGGCACACAAAAGCCAAAACCATGATTTAATCTCAAATAACCAAAAGCTTTATTTTCCAAAATCTCTATGGTGAGAGTGGGTGTCTTAAAATGAATTCTTCTTTCCTTGAGTCCAGGATTGGACAAGTTGAATTCGGCATGACAATCAAGGAGGAAAGGTTTGCCCATCACGAAACCCAGGTTTCAAAACACGTACCCGTGCTTTTGTTCCGCCTCATCTTGTTACTTTGAATACCGTAACTTTTAAAACTCACTTAAGACATAATACAAAGTAAGTGACTCAGATCTTGGAAATGTCATCTAAACAGTAAAAACGCATATAAAAAGCCAATCAACTGCGAGCAAAAGCAATGCTCCGTTGGTTTCACTTTAACAATTAGCGATAGCCAACCACAGAAACCAAAGAAAAATTTTAATGTTGAATGAAAATTATAAACTATTCTCATCTTTGATATGATAGAAACGCTTAAACAAAATAAGAAAACCATCACACTGAAAATGGTGTTTGACTTAGTCCTGCGTCGTTTTTTAATAAATGAATCGCCAGTGGACAAATGCATCAAATCAAGCCATTTTAGAGCCAAGTTCAGCACTGAGGCCCAAGATTGTTCACCTTCCTAAAGATAAGAACTTCAGCATTTTAAGTGCTGTCCGATTTTATTATCGTATCGTAATTCTTTTCAACAAGCAAAAGCCTGTACATCGGGTCCTAACTAAGTGCATACCATAGATATTTATACTTCCCAAGTAGTACTTGGTCACATGATGGCTGCACATAGATTTAACATTTTGTTCCCACACACATTAACAATGATACAGTCTCATATACACCCTACAAGAGGTAAGTGTACAAACAAAAATACGTGATTATTGTTGAATTTCATAAAATATTAAATAATGGTTAATATCAATAATGATAAAATAACGATAATATTAGACTACATCAAGCACGTTTTATCAAAAGGCACCAGATATGTTAATAGCAGGAATTTTTTTTTATCCCAGCAGGGAAGTGGTTTGGAGGGGCGAAAAAAACGGCTGTCGGCTATTATTTCAGTGAGCCCGACAAATCTCCCCAGACCCTTCCCTATAGAGGCGCTTACCTCAGCCTCCTTCTGCATCAGGATTTGGTCCTTGTCCACCACATCTTCCTCCACTGCCCTGGAAAAGCAGCAGACACGTTGGCTTAAGACCAGGCATAAACTGATGGAGGAACAGCTGTGTGTAGCGGAACAACACAGTCATATTTCTCCATTACAAACATTTTCTAGTCCCAATTTGGAATCTCCAGTTGTGCAACAGAAGCCCTAACAACTGATTATATAACAGCTACATGGCAGTGTAGATGACGTTTGACCATTTCTTTTTCTGGCCCTTCCCTCAAAGCTGTACAGGAAGCTATCCTAAGTATCAGGGAATACCTCTGCAAAGCACTGTATCCATATTAAGACTAGAACTGAAGAAGACTTAAGACTGTAAGGGTGATTACAAGACATACCTGCCGGCCCTCTTCAGCCTCTCGGACCGGAAGTTTTCGTAGTGTAGGTCCTGGGTCACTTCCTGTAGGTCCTGCATGTGGGTCCTGTCGCCAAGTAGAGAGAACCGTAAACATACGCAGACCCACACATGCATACCAAGTGAGTCCACATACGAGCCAACACGCATACCATCTTGAAACCAGAAAACTCGGATATCGTAGAATTTACTCAGTCCACACTCAAGTTTGTAAAGCATTTAGTATAATTTACAAAACAGGATATGAAGTAAAGACTATTTCATCTACCCTACAAAACAATTTCAAGTTATAATCACAAGATGGCAGTATAGAGAAGCTCCAGAGAGAATTTTGACCATAATGCACGCACTTGTATGAATATGGTCTAAATGAATGTACTAATGAAGTTTTACACCATACGATTTCGGTTAACAAAGTTAACAAAAAAATATTTTTTGTTGGGAACTAATTTTTTTTTAAAAATGCTGGCATGATATTTAAACATTAAAACAGGGTACATTTTTTTAGGTACGGACCGCTGAAACGGTCACCAATGTCAGTGACATCACCCAACAAAGGCCCACAATCCCCCCCCGTAGTCATGGTGACTAACACAAGCATGGTGCGAAGCTTTAGGAAGTCATTGTGCTCAGGGTTCTCCACCTCCACCACTCCCCAGGGATACAGTCGACCCCGGATCTTCTTCCCTTTGACCTCGATCAGCTGGTTCGAGCCGATCACCGCGAAGGGGATACTGGCCTGGGAAAGACAGATGGAGGTGGGCAAAAGAGAGAAGGAAGTAGAGCACGAGAAAGACGTGGACGTCGATGGAGAATCAATGTTATCCCCACTGAGAATGACAGACTCGGCAAATAGCATTCCTAGCATTGTCCACATTATAAAAGCAACATTTAAATACATCCAAACACTGACAGAAATTTGGATAGACAGTATGTATATATATATATATTCTGCGTGTGTGTATATATATATATCTCTATACTCGAACCTTTAGCACCCTTGTCTGCTCCTTGAACTCCTCGTCTTCATCGGAGTCTGCGTCTGGGAGCTGATAGATACGGATCCCATGCTCTCCAATCTCATCCAGGATCTGCAACAGCGCATATTAAAGAGTGTGATCAAAGTTTTAAATAAATAATCAACGGACGCGTTACCAACACTAAAAAGACAAGGTTTACGAAACCTAACAAATTCACAAATACAAAGAAAATGTATTTGAAAAAAACTAAACAGAACACCCCCGTCTCCGTTGATTAACCATTCTGATCATTCTGTACATTGTATTACCTTAGTACTGGCTCATCAACACAGCGAAAACCCCCCGGTTATGAATCTAACATCTCGTCTCCCCAATATAGGACAAATTCAAACTAATGTATGATTATTAGTAGATTTATTAAAACGACAGAGTCTGCACACAGAACACCTGGCTCAAAACAGGTATTGGGGTTAGCAGTTTTAATCCAGCGCTGGGACACGTACCACAACATCTCTGAAAATAAAATACAGGAGAATACCATAAGGGTTGGGTAAATTTAATTAAAGTGCTCACAGGGGGCAAAGGGTAGCAAATGAATGGCTCAAGAGCGGAAGCCTAGAAATCTACAGGCAGTAACAAAACGAACCCTTTCCATTTTCCATTGTTTCACTCACCAGCCAAAAAATACTTTGGTACTTTTTTTTTTTTTTTAAAGCCTTCTTCAACACAACTACCAGGGGGACAGATAAAAAAAAACAAAAAAAAAACTTTTTTAAACATCAAAGTAGCGTGTATTTAAAAACTGTATCGACAATGCCTTATACAAATATGTTAGGGAAAAAACTACAGCATTGTTTCCTGACATTTTTTTTGTCTTTTCATTGCATCTAAAAAGGACAGTTTTGAAAAGGCGGGAACCCGGGGAACTTATTCAATGTTTTCAGAAAAGAAAACAATCCTTAGTCATAACACGGGTTTTCTTTTAACGGTTTCAAAGCGCATGTGGGGCAGATACGGCCACCGGCCGCAGAGAGATTGTTGCAGGGGCGCACTGAAAATAAACGTGCTGGGCAGACGGAGAGGGTGAGCGTGACATTGGGGCGGTCTTCGCTTCTGATCAGACAAGGCCTCAGATCCTGTCCAAACTCACATCAATGCGGGACCACGCAGAGTCGGGGAGTTTGGGAAAACTTTATTCAGCAGGAAAAATAAACAGACCCAGGACAATAGGAGGAAAAAAGAAACAAACAAACTGACTGTGTACACTTATAGCAGAAGAACAAAAAGAAAAGGGATGAAAAATGTTTGGGGCCTTTTCTCAGGCTAGCAAGTGGAACTACGGAACCTGTTATGTAACATTCGTGTCACAACTAACAATCTTAGACCGCCCGAACCCCTTAAACGTGCACACGTGGGCGTACACACACTAAATTCACACTGTGAATATTTAGGCATACTTGACGCCGGCTGTTTGTGTGCTTATGATTTAACGGGTATCTTGGCCCGGCAGATTGTCGGAGAAAACGACCCGCAGAAGCTAGACATGGTGAACGTGCCTCTCACTCCATTTCAAGGTCACTTTTTTGAGGAGGGCAGGTAAAGGCTGGACACTGTGTGGAAATTGTGCTTAGATGCCAACAGCTCCCGTGCCAGTACTGCTCATTGGCCAATACTAGTAAAACAACACTAACAACGATACCAGAGGGCACCTTAATTGAAAAAGGAAGACAGCCCTGCTGACCTTTGCGGTTTTCTGTTGGTTACAGGATGCAAGATACAATCTGACCATGTGTTAGTATAACCAAAGGAGAAATGAATGCCAGCAGCCCGGTGGCTGGCCAAGGCGAAGCACAAGGTGCATTTCAGTGCTAAACAGAGACATAATAACTGGACAGATCTATCGCCAATGTGTGAACTTCTTTTCCAAAATCCATAAGCAACAACTACAAATACAACTCGACAACAACTGTCCTACTGACAGGAACAATATAGCTGGAGGCCCTTTCTTCCTTAATTCCCAATCCCCGTTCTTGTGTGCTGCTAATCCGGCGTCGGACTGAGCACCCCAGGAGTGTGGAGATGGTCAGGGAGGACTTGCATCAGCACATTCCAGTTGCTCCAGCTTGTCTGGGGAGAAATCACAGCTCCGGGGATCTACTTAATTAGACGGGATTGAGCTGGCATTGGGGTCTGGGCGGCTGACATGACTGGACGTCACCATGGCAACCACTCCACTGAAAGAAAATAAGTACATTTTGACATTGTGTAGCGTGATCTAGTCTCCTACCAATGTGCACCCACAGTTCTTTTTTTTTTTTTTACTAGAAATCCCAGACCACCCAACCTCAGCTATGAGCTTCCAAACATAACTATTTAACAGAAAAACCCCCACCAAAAATTTCAAGCCTTTCTACCAGAGAACTACTGTGTACTGTGGGTCTTTTGCTGTGTGTGTATCCGCACCATGTCTTAATTTTTCACAACTTATCGTTAGGTTGCACATATAAAATGGAGGCAGTCGAATAATTCGTAACGTGTCATCTTTAAATTAAAGTTTGTTTGGCCGCTCTAGCTTCTTTGGTAGGGTAGATACAGACATGTTTACCCTGGTCGGGTTAGAACGAGTCCAAGCTCAAACAAACCTCAAACTTTACCGCAGTATGAAACAAGCGCGTGAGTTCGTCTTTTAACATGACTCATACAAGTACATGCTTAACTCTCAGCGCATTAGCTAGGGGTTTTAGGAGAGCGTATTTAACCAACGTTATTTTCCCAGCAAAGAACGTTTATTTTTAAAACAAATAAAATTGTTTTCAATTTACAAGAAGCAGACTCATGCTGTGTTTGTAAGCTAGCGCACAATGGCTTGTGAAAGGGTAAATAAATACCAGCTTGAGCTTGAGATATGGGCAGGAAATTTAGAGCAGAACTTAGCGGTAGTAGGGCACGGGACAGCCCGGTAGCTTCAGCTGTTCCTTTGAGATTTCCGATTTCACTTCACCGAACGTTTCAAAAGCCGCTTCTACCATAGGTCAGAGGTGACCAACTCTAAGGCCCAGGGGTCACAGGCTTAACTCACATATTCTGGAAGAGTGTTGCTACAATAATCGTGCTAGAGTAATGCCTCAGTAGCCTAACCCACGCAGCTGGGGAAAAGCCAGACAAACCACCATTTTCATCACCGACGCAAAAAAAAACAGCCGCGCGGAGAAACGGTGCGGAAAACGCAGATCTCTCCGCAGCCTCTGGCCCTAAAGATCATTCACACAAGCGGTATCAGTCACTGCCGACAAAGGCGAGGGGAATAAACAGCCCCGAAACAATGACGGGAAAGCTTCTGACAAGGAGCAGCCCGGGTGAAAGATTGCAGCTGCGGGGGCCTGCCACCTTCCTGTGGCAGCTCCGAGCCGCTTGGGTGGGAGGAGAGAGAAAACAATCAGGTGGTCCTTACACAAGCCCCGAGCCCGCGGCCTTCCCATGAAGAACGCCGGCTAGCGAAGGACAACGCAAGCCCTCCCTCACCCTTAGTTTAAAGTTTAGTTTTCGTCTTTAAACCTTAAAAAGTTCAAATCAAATATTTAGAACAAAACAGACTTAAGAGTGCACAATACGATTGATCCTTAGAGAGGAGCTCTGGATTAGATCTAGCATTGGTAAGGTAAAAGTTCATTGTCGGAGAAGCAAGTTCAAAGTTTTCTGTGAAATTAATATTTATTGATTTGTCCAGCCATTTCCTCAGCTTTAGTGTACGACAGGTTATAGCCAATCGTTTTACTACTTGTGAATTACAGTGTTATTAGCTGTACTTGCTTATTCCTATAATGTCCATTGATAACGTGTGTACTTTGCAAAACATATGACCGTTCTCTATCCTGACAGAATTCTGCACAAGCAAGGACTTTGGTAACCTTAAAGTTTCTTATACACGGGCAGCTGAAATACAATAAAAACAGCATTTTGTTTTTAGTCTGACGAGGACATTAATAACAGAATGTGCTTCCATTTGTTGACACCCTACAAATAACAATACTAAACAGTAATCATTTACTGACCATCACTTCCTACAAGTTATCACTTAAACGATGGTAGTGTATCTGTTCAGTGCTTTGTGACTAATCTTACTTGTAAAAATGCAAAGTTTGTTAGAGTCACGTACTTCATTAATTAGCCGTATGGCTATTTAGTCAAAGCTAAGCACCCCGCAAATACATTACACACTGAAATAAAGTGGCTTTAAGTATAGTTGATAGATCGGTTGGCTCCATTTTTGATTTATAGAAGATTATGGGGTTATAACGGGGAAGGCCTACACAGGAAACATCACGAGCCCCATGGCACACAGACGGGAGCCACGCCCTCAAGCCCGGGGGAAATCCCAGAAAGGGATGATGGACAGCCAAGCTGGGGGGGCTCATTGCATACCTGTGTGTGGTCCAACTGATGGTAATCACACAATAAAAAAAACTTTTTAAAAGAGCCAGCCGAGCTGGTTGAGAGAAGGTTAGACTGGTTAGTCTTCGTGGTTAATGTGTGGTGGCTTATTTTATTAAGTTGAAAAGTTATCTTGGTTTTGCCTTTAAAAAGGGTGATTTGTTTCAAGCTGGTGTTCTTTTGTAAAATTTCTGGATTTGTAATACAGTGGTGAACAAAATGGTAAATAAAAGGTGCTTCCAGAAACCCAGTCTCCCTGTCTCTCCCACCCCTGGACCGGGCACGCCCAGGGGTACTACAAAGCCTACTACTAGTGGGCAGGGTGGCCGTTCAAATGTTTCCTTCTTGGACAGAGTTATGAGCAAGTTGCCATGATAACCTCATGCTGGGAAGCTGGAAATGCAGGAAAACAAGGAGTTTGTACAATAGCACATAAAGAGCACAAGGTGCTGATGGCCATGCCTTCTCTGTAGAGAGGGCAGACATTGCAGGAAACATATTGTTGCCTATGAGTTTTTCCCCTGCTAATAATGGCCATAATGAACAATGAGAAGGTAGTGGTAGTGATGGTGGTGGCTGACTTTTTCCAAAAGACACAATGTGCCCTTTTTTCCCCCATGACAGTTTAGGCAGGGGAGGCGGTTTTTTTAACACTAGCTGAGCAACAAATATCATCAGTGGAATCAGTGAAACGGGATTGTGACCAACATACTCAGTTTAGTGGAATCCCTGAGATTCAATAGGATAACAATACGATTTACAGGTTTTGAAGCTATTGGTTTTTTGAGAAACTGTATTCATTTATTCCACAGTGTGCTTTGAGGTAATAGGAATGTAATGCTCAAGGCATTCAGGGAGAGTTTTATCATTGATAAAACCACAAATTTGGCAGGACCCACAAACTGGATTGCATTTAAATACATTTTACAGTCTTCAATTTAATGAAAAATGATAGAACTTGGAGATTAATGAGGTTAAATAACAAAAAAAAACAACAAAAATGCCAAAAATGAGGTTTTTCCAGGACGCAAATGTTAGAAAGATTCACTGGTATTTCTGTACGTGTAACTTCAGTAACTGCATTCTAAAATAACACTGCATGCACCAACTCAGAACACAGCGACTCCTGCCTAGCAACAGTATCCGGGAAATAGCACACTGAAGGAAACGGTACAGCGTAAGTGCAGCAATTACCATTCAGCCTATGCTTGCTATAATGTTGTTAGCAGCGGTCTAAAATAGCTTGTAAACAAATGCACTTAAAGCAGGAACTCGCAACGAGAGTCCACTGTTGAGGCAATGGATTAACAGTGATTGCAAACTCCGGAACTGCATTACATTAGTTTGAACGTAAGCAATGCAATCAAGTTACCCCTGTTTAATTTAAGTGTGGGGGGGCGTTTGTTAATATCAGGGCTATCTGAAGCAGGGAGATTATGGGAATGTTTTGGCCGTTTAAGGGCGGGTCACCGTGGATACATGTTGTTTAGGACAGTAAGTTGCACAGGAAAGGGATAGTGATGTTATCTGAAATGATCTGCATTTTCTCATCCGCATTAGCCCCAGCCAAACGGAAAAACAAAGACCTCCCCTCAATCTGTAATCCATCCTTTCAAGTAAATAGGAGAATACAAAACAATTTAAATCCTAAAATGCCTTAATATGGAGGCAGCACTCGTGTCAGAAGACTTCCAGCAGGGCTGTGGAATAACATTTTTCTTTTAAAACTACACTCCGATAACCCAACACTACTTCCGTTGTAGTCTCCAACAGCGTACCCGAGTGAGCATCAAAAGACACCGCACACCACGGTGCGCGGTTTGGATGCGTTCGCAGCCGGAGAAAAGACCGCTCTCCGGAGCTCAGAGGGGAAGGATGAGAAAAGCCACCAGCTGGAGGCAAATCCCGTCGCTGTGGCAGAGTGACTCCACTGTTGGAGTGGGTGAAGAGGGGGAGCCTAACAGCCAAGGGGTTCCGTACCATCAGAACCACATGCCCGTTAGACATGCCTTAATACAGTTTTGAGAGCACCTAGCTCACCAACTTCAGACAGGGAGAATAGTAAAGTACAAAGGTGATGGATAAAACAATAACTTGGCCTAGCACGGAAACAACTGCTTGATCGGCAGGGGGTGACAACACAGAGGCAGGAAATCCTATCTATAACATTTCAGTCTCTCGTCTACCGGGCAAATAAACTACGCAAAGGGCTATATTGAACATGAGCGCCTGTGTCTCTGCAACATGAAAGGGGGGTGGGGAAATACTGGAAAACGGCCATAAGTTCTGAAGGTTTTGTTATGTCAGGCAGTAGTGCTCTGGCTGCCACTATTGCAGGGCCGCGTGCCAGGACCAATGGAAACGTGCTGAAGCACAGACACCTGGATTGGCCCCGCACACGGGCGGGTCAGACACGAGGAAACATCTGGCCGGGATCACATGGAGATGTTCACCCTGGAAGCACCACTATTGTCCCGCGAGCAATTAAGTCGCATCATTAAAGCACACCCAGACGCGCACACGCGGATGTCCGATTTCCATACTTACTACAGAGCCATACGTCTTTGGGCGATGGCATTCCCACATGGTTAGATCATTTTGTTATAGCTATTGTTTTGTGGAGGGGGAGG
>JAOVYW010013346.1:58967-73209 GCA_025775045.1 Hiodon tergisus | reverse complement strand
TCAGTAGGGGAGGGACCACTAGCCGTCTGGCAATGGTGGATCACAAGGATCTGGTGGGGTTGTACGCAGAGATTAGCGTGCGGAGGTAGCCAGGAGCTGATCCGCTGGGGTTGTACGCCGAGATTAGCGTGCGGAGGTAGCCAGGAGCTGATCTGGTGGTAGCTTGCTGAGTGTAACAGGGAGCCAGTGGATTTTGATGAGGAGGGGGGTGGCATGAGTGAACTTCCTTTGATTGAAGACCACCCCAGCAGCAGCATTCTGAATTTGCAGGAGAGGTCTAATCAATGAAGCTGGCAGGCCAGCCAGAAGAGAACTGCAGTAATCCAGGTGTGATATCACCAGTGCTGGGACCAGGAGCTGTGCGGATTGTTCGGTTAGGAAAGGACGGATCCTCCACGCTGTAGTGCAGGTTCTGCTGAAAACCCTCCATTTAAAACACAGCCTCTCACTTTCCAAAGACAACCACCAATGAGCTGACTGGCCTGGCAGCAAAGTATTCACGTCACATTTATAGAATAAAACAAACCCACAAATACGTGTCGGCAACAAATTACAGCTCTGTTTCCAATTTTGGTTATAGTATGTCAATCTCAGAGTTGGAATTGGTTGACCGCACTTCCTGTGGAACAGTGATTTTATAAGCACATACAGCATTAGTACTGCTGGCAATAAGTCCACAGGCAAGGTCAGAATTCTAATGTCAAAAGCGATGTGCACTTAATTAATTCCTGGACAGTGTCTGATGTCACATATTGACATTTTGAGGCAGCCGATACCATTCGAGTTGCTGCCTTCCTTCGCAGGAGGATCCATTCATGCGATATTATTCGCAATTCTAGTAATATAGAGTGTTATTTGCATCAGTAATTATGAATAAACTATACAAGTTCCAAATATTGAGAAAGAGAAAAATGACATTGATATAAACATAACACGCAGCTTCCCGAGTAGCTCAAGTCGTTAAAGGCGCCATCACGAGTGTGCACTAGGCCCACCAGCTGGTTGAAACCCAGATCACGTCACTTACTGACCGTGACCAGGTGAACGCACCAGGCTGGGGTTGGTGAAAGTTTCAGGTTGCTCACAGCTCTTTGCTAACCAGCTTCTTCTGCCAGCTTCCCGAGCTCCTACAGGCTGAGAGCACCATGCCTGTACTCCAACGAGCTCTGAACCTCTTGAGAGTGTAAAGAGACGGGTGGCTTGACGGCGATTGGATCAGAGGCGAACAATCGTACTTCTGCAAAACCCTCCTGAACTAAAATGCACTAGCGTAACTACCAAGGATTGGCAAAAAAAAATCTTTCGTTGAAAAAATGATTTCCCTAGCATGTGTAGCTAACTATATATAGCTCCAAAGGATCAGCAGAACCGCACTATCAGCCGCTTAACGAGTGCAGTAGTGTGGAAACTCAGCCAGAGCCCTAACTCATTACAGTTACTTTTCCTCTTCAGCGTTGGCCCACGTTCTGAACCTCCTAAGTAAGTAAGTCGTATGCATATTCATGAAGCATGGGTACCACCGTAGCCTCAAAATTTAGAGGAAGTGATCTTAACTGCTTAATATGCAACGTTCCTCTCCTGCTTCTGAATACACTGTATACAGTATAGATCATACGCTGATAAAGGCACCAGGAAGTCAAATAGATATAGGCCTACAACGTGGGCTCCATATCAGTAACTGTTCAACCATTCATGCTAATAAAAACCGAGTGCAATTCCTGCTCGTTTAGTTAACAGCCAGCATCGAGAGAACAAAACTGGATTCTGTATCCCTTGCTTGTGTTTTAAGAGACTCCGGTAGATAAATCCCACTTCGACAGCAGAACAAAAGCAGATTTAAACTGGCAGCTCTCTGTAAAGACATCCCCCTGGAGCCCACCGGTCCTGCACTGTATCCACATAATCAGGCTCAGAAGCAGCACGGTGAGAACCAGAGGCCACGGGTCCATGAACACAGAGCAGAGAGATGAAGGCAGAGATCCGATGCAGTGCTGTCAAAACAGAAACACTGCTGGTGACCAAATCATTCCCCCCCCGATACGGTGTTGTAGTAAGAGAACTCAGTGTGGTTGCTTCCTAGAATTAAAAAACTCAGTCCCCGTAATTATAAAGTAAACCCTCAGTTTGCATTGCAGCCTATGACGGCCAGCTACATAAACCGGAAGCGGAGCGCTCACAGGAGACGGGCCGCGGAAGCACTCGGCCTACTGAATCCTGAGGCGCTGCTTGGCCATAAAGTCCACGCACGTGGTTGGAATAGATCACCGAACGCCCCCTTGCCCGTTTCCACACCACGTGATCGCACTCGGGGCAGCCTTCGGCCGAAGAATGACTGGAGCGGCCGATTCCTTTCATGGCCAGACTCGCGTCTGGTGGCAGCCCGCTCATCCGCTTCTCTTTCAGCGATGTCCGAAAATGGCAAACGACCCCACAATGAACCGTGAGATGACGGACCTCGGACTATCGTTATCCCCGTTAACAACTCTTCCTCATTCTAAACTTGCAGGCATGGAAGAGGTGAACAACAGTGCAATTATTGTCTTCATGGTGGGCGCATTTAACCCCTTTTTCCTTCTTAAAGGAAACATAATGGATTATGAAGGCACCAGCCATGTCAGTGCAGGGTAACATTGTTAATCAGATTAGTCAGATATAAAACTGCGTGGTTTTTGCCGGGAGTTAAGATGAAAACTGAAGCAAGTCGTGGGAGAATTTCTGAATAATAAATAAATTCATTAAGTAGGGCTTCTAGAAAGGCACAACCTGTGTACACATTTGCACACATAGACAGAAAGAACCATACCTTTTTCTTCAGCCAGTTAGTGAATATAGATAAACTGATTCACTGAGCACATTGTGCACTTGAGTCCAGGAATTTTGCACTGCCTTGTAAATAAACCAGGTGAACTAATGCCCTCCCTTTCTGCAACTTAATGTCCATTAGATCTGCCACCAGGGCAATCCTGTCCCAATCTCCTGTCCAAACAAATGAATTAAATAATAAATAAACAAACAAACATACCCTGTCTCAGCATCTGGAGCTCTGAGGAATATGGACCAGGGCTGCATAAGCCAAATCCCGTGGCCCCTGGGACACACCTAGTCTCCGCTTCAATGCACACCTCAGCCTTTCACAGCCATCTCCTCCCTGCCGCCATTACCTGGCAGCCCTTGAACTGGCCGATGTGCACAGACACACGCCTGCGACCCAATTCGTTCAGCGGTGATTTGGTGCATTGCCGACAGTTTACAAACCCCACCGTGGAAACTTTTGGAAAAAATGGATTCATTAATCACTTTTTTACTTTCAATTTCGGAGAAATTGCGCTAATGCGCCTTGGCCCCTACAACCTTACAGTGCACGGTCTCCCGTAATCCAGGAGAAAACGGCGGATACAGACTAGAGCGGGTAGGGGGGCGCCCACCCCACGGCAGCTGGTGCCAGACCGGCCCGGTCTGACAACAAACGCAGCGGCAGAGGAGGGCAGGAGAGGGTGTTCCGGATTAAAAGCGGATAATTAAATATTTCTGCCCTCCTTCACTTCAAAAACAAACCAGATTAAAAGGAACAGATTTGAAAAACCAGCCGGCTCCGCCTCCTTTTTCGAACAAAAGAGGACGCAATCACAGCGGGATCCTCCGACACCCTCGGCTTGGAAGGCCGTTACCGCAGACTGTTGCCAAAATCTGGCCCCGGCCTCCCGCTGCATTGTCTTTTGTTATTGTAGTATTACTGACCAGCGCGCAAGGACCATATGGCAGTAAACCTGGGCAGACGTTACCCTAAAACGACCCTCGCTGATCGGGGGACTCCCGCTGCAGGAGCGGAGAGGGAGAAGCGGTGAGGCCTGCATTTCCGGCCGTGTGGGCGAGGAGGGACGGTTCGCAAGGCACCTTCGGAAAAATTGAGTGTTGAGAGCGCTTAGATTTACAGTCCATCACGTCTCGCGCCGCGGTGCCTGCTAATCTCCAGCCCGCCACGAATAATGTAACGCAGCAGGGCCTGACGTTCCTCAGTGTGTGGACTTTCTGGACAGCAGCAAAACCAGACGCACCACCTTAACTGTGAGTAAAATCCTGAAGATCTCCACTGCCCACCCCCAGTAGCATAACTTAATTGGGGTCTGGAATAAAGGTTGCGTGAGAGGCAGAGAGAAATATCGATCAATTGTAATAAACATCATCATCATCATTATTACAACCAGAGTACAGTCAAACGACCCTGAAGAGGCTTTATGCTTGTAATATAAATGGAGAGAGCGCCACGGTTAATCTGGTCATCTGAAGCGAGGAGAGGAATTTAGGAAGAGGCTGACAAGGTGAAGACAGGAAATGGCAGCATGTTTGCCTTTGGCCTTGCAAACATCACACTGTTCTGAGACCAGACTTCTCCTGCTGCTGTGGAAGTCCAAAGGGCTTCCCAGTTTCGGGCCCTACGTCGCCTCCCTGACTAACTAGGGCCTCGAACAGCCCCGTGCACTGCAGCGTCTTTCGTCCTGATCAAAGACCAGAGATCAGGCCTCCTAAGCACCTGCTCGGGTCACAGCGGCAGGGCAAGCATCTGCTGACCATTACCTGATCCATCAGAAAGGTCCCGCACAGTGAGACGTTCACTTCACACTCACGTGATTCAGTCCCCTACCCCAAAACGCATAAACTGTGCCCACAGGGGACCCCAAAGCCTTTGTGTCCACAGTGCAACTCTGGACCAATCCCCATTAGTCATAACTCCAATCACTTAATCCCACACCGGAGGCCTATTCTGGTACTGAAATGTATTGACGGATGATTGTCATCTATTTTTTTATAACCCAAACGGTTTTACAAGGGGCAGCATGCGTTGGACTCTGGTGGTAAGGAATTTAGTATTGAGTAAGAAACCAGAGATCAACGCTGTATTTTTAAAAATGTATTGCCTTACATTTTTTGCTTTGTTTATTCTCATTTTTCACTGGAGTGATTATTTGCATAGGAACACCGGGAATATTGCTTTTCACAGCTGAATGAAAATATCTCTCAGAGCTGAGGATGGACAAGATAAATCACATACACATCAGTTTATGACAGCTGTCTGCAAAAAAAACAAACAAGGCCAGTCCGTTCGACTATTTTTATGTTGCTGAGCCATAAAGCATTGCGGTGGAGAACCCCTCAGCAGTAACTCAATCTGAATTTGATAGCGAAATAAATAGGGGCCTGTTTATCCAGTCACATGTGGGCAGATCCTGAAGACCACAACAGCACACAGCCAAAAGTGAGCTGGGACTGAAGGCAAAATGACTTCAAATTAAATGGCTCCAGTAGAAACAGGATTCGAACGTCACCGCGGCCTGGATTTTAAATAACAAAAAGCAAAACTAACAGAAACCTTACACTTGTGACCCGAGCAGAACTGGCGGGTGACTTGGATTAACCTCACGCCCCGGGCCTTGGGTTTCAAAACGCAGGGCAGAGCAAAGCAAACATGACGCCACAATACATTGAAATAACAAAAACACAGAGGCCTATCCACCACCTAAACTCTGAGCCAGTGCTGACCCTGGGAGAGGAGAGCAAGCCGAAGAGCGAAGTGAACTATGGAATGCCAGCCTTCGGCTCCCAACCCCAGCTGGGAGATTATTAAGGGACGGACTTCCTGTGCTAATAGGGGAGATATCTGCTGTTCACTGCCCCGGAATTTATCCCACCCCAATTAATGAGCGCTCGCAATCTGTGCGCTGGGGATCCATGCCACTGGGACTACCTAACTGAGGAATAAAAAGCTAAGCCGGCTGTAACTTTAAGCTGAAAATACATACTGCCGTAATAACTCACCAACGGCACATTTAGAGCACAGCCCTAATCGTACATATTTGCTGAACTCAAATTTCCCCAAACTTGCTGCCTGGGCATAGCAGCCATGAATTACTCACTGTAACAAATCAGACAGCCAGCAGCAGACACCCCTTTGATCAGACGTCGGTTTGACAAGCGGATTCCACGTCACGTCCACGCAGACGGAGAACATCAAACACTGGAAGCTTTTATTCCGCAGAAGTTCTGCACTGTGAGGCATGTGGGGCCAAGCCTTTCAGAATGGGAAAACCAACACACTGGTTGGTTATCAGGCCTACACAGAACACACATCGCTTATCACGTCACTGTATTACGCAAAAATCACAAACACCAAGCCAAAACTACACCGCAGCAAATCAAACTTACTTTCTCCCGTAGTAAACTTTGAATGTTTTCCTCACTTCTGTGCCTAATGCTTTAATTCACCTGCACAGAAAAACATCTTCTAGCCATGTATGTGATATCTCTCTGGAAAGGACTCTGCACCACATAAAACTGATTGGTTAATGAAAAGTGGACCAGCCGAGGTCAAATTCAATGCTGGATTTTGCTATTCCAATGTGAATATAAAGACACAAATGAAGTTCCATCAACTGGTGGTTGATAATGAGCTGATCACCCAAAATGCTATCCATGAAGAATTTGAGTCACTGCATCCATAAAACTTCCGAAACCTAGTTTTATTTGGTTTTAAAAAGATAAGATTCGGCTGAGAGGATGCAGATGATGTAGAATCTCCGACTGGAAACATAGTGTGGAATTAAAGACCCTGCAGAGCTAACGCATACACAGTGATTATTTTGGCATTAGAACTACAATTTAGTAGTGGTTAGTTTAAGGGTGCATGCCGACTGCATCGTGATTTCTTTTTTCAAAAGCCCATTCGGAGGTTGACGTTTTCAGCAGACGGCTGCACCTCAGTGGGTCTCATATCTCCAACTAATTTAAATACTAGCCATTCCCAGTTATCAGCGAGACAGGGCATCAGCAGACTTTAAACGGTTTTAGCGCCGCTTGCGACACTGAATGAAGCGATGAAATGCAGGGTGAAAAGGAGGTGAAAAGGAGAGAAGCCACAACAGACACAGCGTGAGCCAAGGCTACACAAACCGTATTGCTGCTGGTCAGTCTTCCTGAATACAGTCACACACTCACACCAAGTTCACTGCTGGTCAGTTTCCACACACACACCAAGTTCTCTGCTGGTCAGTTTCCACACACACACCAAGTTCTCTGCTGGTCAGTTTCCAGTCTTCCTGAATACACACTCACAGATACACACACGCACATGCACACAAACACAGATACACACACACACACACACACACAAACAAGTTCTCTGCTGGTTTGATGACAGTCCTGACTGTGCATACAAAGCGACGGCTCAGTGGTAAGCGGATGAATGGGCCAAGTGACAGGCAAGTCACTCCGCCAGCCCAATCAGTTTAAGTCAAAGTCACCGCAGTGCGGATAAAGCCCATTGGCTCGTGCGAGCACACACACTCGCGACTACACACGAAAGGTCATCGATCGGACCTCAAAGGCAGTGGAGAGGTGCCGACAGCCCCTCCCCCCTCCGGAGGACATAAACCCTGTCCATATGGCAGAGTGACGGCAATCCCCGCAATCGTACACAAAAACATGCCGTCCCCTGGGTTCTTTCCTGCAGACCTCCCTAATAAGCAGAATGCAGACTCAGCCCTACCAGGCAGCTGGGACCTGCTCTGTGCTTGTTTTATTGCTATCCACCTGATCCCATCCTAACCCTAAACGCATTCCTGCAGAGGAACACACCCGCAGCAAACCTCCTGCTGATCCAACCCTTCAGCTGCAAAGTAATCGCCATTTATGGTGAACCAGCAGAAGTCCGGGCTGCGAAAACGAGCCGATTCTGAGACGGACCCTACGGATCAGTGAGCCGGCCGTGTAGCGTGCAGGTTG
Source organism: Hiodon tergisus (assembly GCA_025775045.1). Taxonomy (NCBI): domain Eukaryota; kingdom Metazoa; phylum Chordata; class Actinopteri; order Hiodontiformes; family Hiodontidae; genus Hiodon; species Hiodon tergisus. The sequence goes on along the minus strand of JAOVYW010013346.1, from coordinate 65,433 downwards.
TTAAACACCCCCGTTAGCACGGCGGCTGCCCCGATGCGTAAAACGGAGCGGGTTCGCGTCGACGCAAATGCCTGGCAAGCCTTAGACAGAAACGTGTCGCGACGTCTTGGACCAAAGAAACGGGACCACCCCGCTGCCGCCAATCCCGGTCCCGAGGGCGAGCTGCAGCACACGACCTCCTGCACCACCGCTAGCTCCGATCTCACCCGAAACGGCGGCGGGAGTCCCACTGAGAGAGGGTGCTGGTGACGCCGGCCCGCTCAACCACCACACATACACAGGCACGACTAACTGAGCCCCATTTACCTAGCCTTTACCTTGTCATCCCCTCTTCTGAGGCTTTAACCTGCTTCCACATTGCTAACCCCAAATTCAGCTGAAGGGCCTCTCAGTGATGAGTCTCCATAGAAAACACATTGACACACGCCACTGGGACCGATTAAATCCCAGGCAAATGCATTGCCTGCTGCAGTGGAAAAGGTAGCTAGTCGTTCAGCAATTTCTGTTTGCGCCGTATGGCACAGCATGAGCCAGTTCTGGCAGACTGCAGTTGACTGGGCCGACAATAATTCATTTTCTCTTATCATCCCAATAGGTAATTGCTGCTTTTGAAGGAACTAAAACAGCATGAAGTTCTGAATGTATAAACAATGCGGTTTGAGCTAACGTTCGAGCCCACAAAGACACAAAGCCCCAACCACTTGGCAAATGACCAAGTGCAAGAAATAAACAATTCAACACCTAGCTATTATCAGGGGTGTGGATATGGTTTCAGGGAGGATTATACGTTAAATCCAGTCACTGAACTTCAGGCGAATACGGACCCCACAGGAACATCAGACAACTCTGCTCAACTCACTGATCAGATCATTGACAAGACGAGGACTTGGCCCAGCCGCAGCACTGACTAAAAGAAAGCAGCCGTCCATCAGACACACACACCGACACAGACACAGACAAGCACACACATCCAGATCCGCCCCTCTTCCACTATTGGCCAGAAATCAGAGTTTGGGAAACCTCAAGGAGGAGAGCCGTCCATTGTCAGGCGACTGCTCCACTGTGAATAATAAGTGCCCATTTAGCATTTAGCACCAATAGTTAGGTACTAACGTTTTTTTTAAAGTTATGAAGATCTGTTCTTCTCCGCTTTACACCACATAAAACCAGCAAAGCCTGTGGAACAGAAAGCACTTTGTGGATTAGCACGCTTACTGACGTTTGCAAAATTGCAAATCAGTTTTAAGTGAGCCTGCCTCTCCATTTACATCGCGCCATAAGCTTGATGGGAACATTTGCCAACAAACTCCGTAAATGAAATGGCTCAACAGCTGGAGTACCACAGAGTACCGCTGCAGCAGAGATAAATTAACTCTGACAACCAGTGAGGGATCAAGAAATATCTTGGTGAGGGTTAACTATAGAAATACAGCTGCGCAACACACGAACTAAAGGTCAGAAAAGCATAGATTGGTAGCAGATGCGGCAACAGGACGGTGGCCTCGGTAGACAATGTTGGAATCTGAAGGGTGCATGATGGAGAAATCTGACTGCAGAACCCACTAACATGCCCACGCAAGACACATGGACTCTTGTCGGGGACTGACTCACTGCCCGCTCCCGCCCACCCCTGGACAGGTGCCCAGGACGAGGAGCTAGGCCGGATCCAACCTAGGGCTAACGTTAAGCTTAAAGCTACTGTGCCCGGGAGAGCCTGATCGCAGATAGCATATTTACTCACTGCTCAAATACACAACAAAATCTGGAAAATTCAGAAAGACAAACGCAAGCAATCAAGTTCCTTTAAAAGGTATGACTGGGGACACATGAAATATTGTAGCCTAGATGGCACAAGAGAGTTCAGTGTAGAGTTCAATCATTGATAAGTAGCCACATTATACTCACAGTGAGAGACTATTAGAAGCCATTAAAGCACAAATTCTATAATTGATGCCAATATGTTCGTTATAATGGGAATAAGCTGCTTCAGCAACGTGCCGTTAAAAAAAGCACATAAAATTCCAGATGATCGCCCATCCTCTAGGAATGATAGGGACATTTAAACAAGCATAACACACAAAACTAATTGAGAGATGGATTTCAGTCCACAGAGACAAAGTGCGCGAAGCACGCCCATAATGGGACAAGCGAGGCTGGCTCCAGTTTTTGGGTCTTACCCCCTGCTTCCCAGCCTCCTGGACCAGCCAAACTCGTGGCATAAACACACACGCACAGGCTGTGAAGCAGCGCGCCCGACAGTCATGGTGACTGAAGGCAGATTGAAGGGCGGGAGGCGACGCTTGGCGCACTGTAAGAGGGTCTTGGCGAAGACAAGGATGCGGCCCGCTCTCACCTTTCCCGAGGGTATGCTACCTAACCCACGTCCGATTTCCCCTGGCCTCGTTTTGACAACGATAAAAACACAGCTGGGTCTGGGTCAATGGTCACCCCCAGTCACTCCAATTATTGGCTTGACTGAGCGCATGTGTAAAGGAGTTTAAAGACTATATAAAAGAGAAAAAATGCAATCCTGTGGCACACTGTGTTCAGTATAAGGTAGGACCATAACCAACATAACCAGTGAGAGACGGGACTTTTGGTCTGGTGGCTCCCCTTCCTCAAAAGGCCTTTGTGTCCAGACCTCAGAATATGCTACTGATACAAATCAGCTAAACCATTCTGTCTCACCACCCCAACACGGGTTGAAAAAAACCCCAGAATAGTAAACAGCTATGATCTTCAGCCAAAGCTAAATGAGATGTTCAGTGAAAATAATGGAAAGTCTGAACAACTTAATAATATACAGAATATTGTCCATGTGCCTAATCTGAATATGCTCTCAAAGTGCTTGAAAATGTTCTGAAGGAGTTCCGAGAGAATCAGTGAAGCAAGAGAAGCTTTCTGTGATGGAAAGATGATGAAGGTTGAGCAACACAAGCAAAAAGGATAACAAAGAGTGTGAGAGAGAAAGAGATGGGGGGGGGGGGGTGTATGCTGAAATGTCCCATGAAAGCAGAACAAACGTGTGGAATGGAAAATCTGTGTGGTTTAGCTCTGGAATCCATAGCGAGGCAACCACAGCAGGATCAATGGGGGTGAAATAAAGACGGTTGCAGTGAATGGGCCCTTTCTTTATGAAATATGAAGTCATTTGTTTTAAGTAGAGGGTCAAGGCAGAACGCTACAGTTATGGACCCGCAACAGGAATAGCTGCATGCAATAGAACCACTGGGATTGCTAAACTCAAACTTCAGACTTCCAGTGAGATGCATTCCGTGCGGTCAGCCACCACAAATGATTTCAGTCTGCAGAAAGCCTCTGAGTGTTGTGCTAATGTACTGAACATCACTACTGAACATCCTGGTGAAAAAAACTGAGAAAGAAATTGCAGATCCCGGCCAGACTCATCGCAACCGCCTTGCTCAAACCCAATGCCCCCAAACTGCAAAGAATGGTCATGGCGTTAGGCTAAACGCATTGGGTACTGATGCGAAGAGGAACAGTCACAGAGACGGTCCCATTGCTATTTAAAGTGGAACATTTCACATTGCACACTCGCAAACCAGACTGCCGTTTTATGAGGACTATCCCCGGAAATCCCGCTAGCTGGTCCCGGCTGGAGGCCTTTAGCCTTGGAGCGATGGAGAGATGGCGAACGGCAAGGCTCAGCTCTGGATCAGGATATTCCTTCAGGAACACCGCTTTTCTTTCCCCTCCAGTGGTCCAGGTGCAGGGCTTTGACTGAACCAATGATGGACACATCGGGAAGTGAGGAAACGAGGCCGAAGGCATCCCACGAACCACTCGGGCGAAAGGATCGCGCACACACAAGAGCGATTCTTTATAGGTATTATTTCAAAGTTTAGCAGGTGGTTTTATCCCAAGTGTTGGACAGCTCACATTATTACACTTTACCGATTCATAAAGCCGGGTATTTGCAGAAGCAATTCAGATCAAGTACCTTTCTCATGGACACCACAGCAGGAAATCTACTCAGATTTGAATGAGTAATTTCACAATACCACCTGCCACCTCTATATCACATATAAGGACCTTAGATACTGGGACCTTAGCAGAGGTTTAACTACATTACAGAAAGACCAAGACGGGGCACATTTGGAATTCATTATCGATGAATGGGAGGAAAATCTGACTCAGAGTGAATACATTAATCTTAATTCCCGTTTGATGAACATGTGTCTGAGCATCCGAGGGGGGAGATGTGTTTAGATGGAGAGCTCACCCCTCTAACCATCCATGTGAAATTGTACAGAGTCAGGGAGGAGGAGGAGGAGGAGGAGAGGTGTGGTTGCCTGTGCTGCTGCAATCTGGATCCGGTTATGCAACACGCTTGACGCCTGTCTATGATGGTCTCTTTGAAGCATGCCAGACCGTTTGGGCCATTAAAGAAATGAATGGGATCCATAACTGCAGCTCTGAGACATTACATTTGCATGCTAATAAACTCAACTCGCTGAATGCTCATCCACTGTTCATATTCACCCGTGGGCACTGGTGAGGACGTGCCGGACTAAGTCATGCCATCAGCTCGTTATTTCTCAGACTGCTAATTCACAGAGAAGCCTTGGACAGAGGCACAGTGGCTACTGCTATTTAAGAGTTGGCGAGTTACAGCGCACGGAGAGAATGAATGGCGTGTTGATGGATTTACAAGGGGGGTAAAATGAAATAAATAAGCAAACACCGGCTCACACTTCACAGAGCTAATCCCTCCAGCACATAACTAATTTATTTGTCCTTTTTAACAGACTGTTCATGTTACCAGCGTCGCTCCCCCCGGCTGGAATGCTCTCTTGCGAAGAGAGGGGGTGTTATTGTGTTACTGCCTGTCCTTTATATTCCTGCTCTGCATGCCTTCATTTCACGTTCGTCTGTTCCCTTCGCTGCTTCTGTCCCCAGAGCGGCATTGTAATAACATTAGGACATTGTAATAACACTGTAATACTGTAATAATAATCTGACGCCTCCCCACTTTGAACAGCAGGCAGCTTCTTTGGAGAGGAATCCGGGTTTTGGAGGAGGGTGGCAACAGAGCGTGGGGGGGAGGTGTAAAACACAAGCTCGCATGTTTGCTCCCGTGTATGGCTGACACAAGAGCACCACAGGACAGGTGATTATTATCTCTTCACCCACCTCAGTGCAGACTCACTCCCAGCAGCTTACTAGCGAACTAAACACAAAACCAATACACATGTTGAAATGCAAAGCAATACCATCGAGTATTGCATTAAAGGATGTTGCCAACTCGTCGTGACCTAATGAAATAAAATAGACACAGTACAAGCTTAATTATTTTTCTCATCCTCGCTTAATTGCTTTTAAGCACAACAGCATTTGAATACCACAATTAAATGTAATTGTAATAATGTTGATGAACAATCTCCATCAATATTTTAGTCTAGAATGATGGTAATGACTGAAGTAAAAGTAATACTGACATTGCATTGCAACGTCTCTTTCTTTTCCATGTAACAGCTATGCAAGTAGCGTGCCAAAATTTAGTTTTGGTCGACCCCAAATTTTACCGATCAACTTTCAACCATACATTTCATACATATATTCAAGTCACTTGGTTGCCAAATAGAATTAAAATTTCACTTTAACAAATGCTAACGAATTAGAACGCGGCTTCAGGTTATTTTCTGCCATCACAGCGGCTGAGCGTAGGCAGCAAATATAGTCAACATCGCTCTAGGCAACTTTGTACTCCACTCAGGAAACTGGCCCAACTCTGCTAGCTAGTAAGCAATCACTTTCATGGTTGCCACCATTTGTTTGCCCCTCACAGAATCAATTCTGCCCTACCAGCAGCTTCGGATCCGGGAAGCAGGTAAACGGGCCCAAACGTCACTCATCCAATACTACATCGACAGCAGGAAGTTACAAAGTAAATAATATTAAATTTACCATATGGCAACACTACGCAACAAGGAAAACTTGAAGTGTTCTAACTTTTTTTCCCCCCCCTGTACACATAGAAATGTGCATTGCATGCTGACAAGTTGTTTGTAGTAAGAACCCAGGTGGTTCATTAGTAATATTCAACCTAAGTAGCATCACTACAATTGCTGTCTAGTAGTTAAGGTATCCTTATTTTACATTTAATGAACAGACCTAAAACAAGCAAGCCAAATACCATTTCAAAGAAAGGAAGTACAAAGCACATTAATACGCATACACATAAAATATCATTTGGAGGCAGGGAAGTTTACAATGCCAATTATTCATCCAGTCATTACAACAGATGGCATTCCAAGAGAAAATACGACTCCAAGAACACAATATATAACAATGAATTCTGAACCCATGGTAACCCAGTCAAACCTAACTTGTGTATTGTCGGGACGGACATGTTTTTGTTATGTTGGGATATTCTTCCGAGATGAATACATTCATTCTTATTTAAATCAGTTCTGAAAATTTAAAAAGCAATTAAATTAAAAAC